>MJUU01044995.1:139622-155850 GCA_002080025.1 Modiolus philippinarum
AAAAAAATACATAAAGGGATAACACAAAAACAAAAAGCGAGGACGCTTCTTTTTCGGAGGCGTGGGTAAATGTAGTGAGATTACAATGTACATATTATTAAATATTTAAAAGATAACGGCAAGACATTTAAATAACTGCAGACGCTTTGAAATTGACGAATTATGTCAGGAAATTAATTATATCTATGTCCGCAAATGATAACACATCAAAGGGAATTTAAATGACATGACACCCCTTTTGGTAAAAGAAATCTTAAAGAATAGAATAGTCCAATTATGAATGTTAGACTCGTCCAGTAACAAAAAAGCGAACGGATCTCACTGAAACGTTGTTGTTCAATATAGACAGCCAAAGGTAGAAGACCTAAAGGTAAATACCTGATTAGTTAATAGTATTGACGTGACTGTATAAGTCTTTCCAATATTAACGAGCTATCCAGAAGTATTATCTTTATTTCCTGATAAAAGTGATCCAGACGAGCCAAGTGGAAGAGCCAGACGAGCAACTGCTGAAATATTATTTAAGAGCTGAAAGAGCCAGGTTATATAGAGCTCAGATCCCGAGAATTAACTCGGGTACGAACCAAAAACACTACAATGTGTGATCCTGGTTCATTTAGCATTGTCTAACATTTGGCCTCAAGAACATAGCAAAATGTATACACTTGTCACCAGTTAGTACCTGAACGCTTATTAAAAGTTGTTTTAATAAACTGGTAAAAACTATCATTCGCCCCATTGTAAACTTTATTTCCGCCCAATTGTATATTTTATTTTTTGACAGAATCCGCCCCATTGTATGATGGCCGCTGGAGACGGGGTATGTATCAATTCTATCAGGTGTGCTTGATGTAATACGGAACTTACATATTATATTTATTCGTCCCAGGTTGATTTTAACATAAACTTTTGCAAACCTATATGTATTATGTGTCTACATTAATATAAACGAGGAACAGAACTAGTAAATATTGTCACGAATTCCAGTATTTCTATTCTTGAGGTGAATCACTTAGATTCGCTAACGATTGGAAAAGAAAACTAACAGCTTGCCTTTGTTTGTAAAAAATATACAAATATGATGAAATTTACTACCAAACCAGCAAAAATTTTAGAATATCTGTCCATATCTGTGAACGACGGTGACAGTCAATGTCAGACAAGGTAAAGACAGAGAACATTTGTCTATAGCTGCAACAGACAATGACAGTCAATGTCAGTCTATGTAACAGTTTAAAATGTTTGCCAATGTCTGTTTATGATGTTGACAGTCACTGTCAGACAGATGAGAGTTTAAAGTGTTTGGCCTTGACTGTGAGCGACGTCCACAGACATTGACAGTCCAGGTGAATTTTCATAAAGTCTAAGATCACCTGTCGGTGTCACCAGCAGTCCGACACAGTCATGGCCAGACAGTCTCTGACAGTCGAAAAATGACTGCCACTGGTAAGGACAGTCATTTTTTTTTTGTTCATAGTGCATGAATATCACGCATTATATTTTATTTCCATGAATTATTAATGCATGTTCTTAGTCCTTACCAAAATTCCTCGGCAAAATTCATTTGGCATTTATCAAGAAATGTAATTTGTTTGCATCAATCCTACACTAATCTAGTGTTTCGGCGGTTTTAAGGCATGGTATCATAAATTTTAGCATTATGCCAATTATCTTAATATTTTAAGATATATGTCCGCCATCATCAGGGATTGCCCCATATCATATAATTTATTTATTTACTTTTGTTGATGTATGCAGATCTGCTAAATTGTTGTGCCTTTAATAAGAAACCATTGGCTTATCTTTAAATATTTGATTACAAACCACATTATTATCTATAAGGTGCCATTATTTTAGTATATGTTTTTGTAATTTTCTAACACATGGATTATATTTTGTTGTCATTACCAAAGGAATTTCCTTGACATTTGAATTACCCTCACTTGTTTTATCAATGCTTTTCGATCTCCCATAAACGCCTCATTAACACATGAAATAATTTCACATGTCTCATATTTCCTTTTGATTAGGTTCAATTTGAACTTTTCAGGAATTTCTTGTAAATCATCTTTATTATTCGTTGACCTTCGCTAACGAATTGCTTCACTGTGTATAAAAGCACGGTATACATGTTCTTTATGACAACTCTTTCTATGGAGATATTAAAATGAGTTAGTGGGTTTGAAATGTGTTTTCATGTCTAATATATTTTCTCTGATAAATCTTCTCCCTTTGAACAAATGAACGCCTAATAAGGTTGTATCAAGTTTGGATATTTCATAGGTAAACTTCAGGAATTCATGGTGGCTATTTGCCAGCTCAAAGAAGTTAATTAGCTCCTTTTTTCATTCCATTGTATATTGAAAACCCATCACCTAAACATTGTTTGTAATAAAATATATTTTCATTATATTTAAATAATGATAGAATCTCCTTCATTATTCTGTACATTAATATACTGCAGACTTCTGGCGCACAACTGCTCCCTACAGTCCATTAAATTCAAATGCATTGTTTTCCAATACGATTTGTAGGAGATTTATTAGATCATCTGTAGAAGGGTACAACACTGTATATTGTGATTTGTCATAATCATCGTAGGCGGTTTTGACTGCAGCAATAATTTCATCAATTGGACAGTTTGTATACATCTGGCTGATATCAAAACTGCATAGCAGACAATTATCTTGTGGTTTTATTTGTTCTATTGTATGAATGAAATCTGATGAATATCGTATATATGTATTTTGTTTTCTTACTATAGGCACAAGAAAATTATCAACATAACGACTAATGTATTCTGTTATAGATTCTATTTGAGAGATGATTGGACGACCTGGTGGTATTTTATTTTGATTATTTAATGCATTTTCTTTCACCTTATCAGGGTCTTCTAATGCTAATTTGTGAATCTTAGGTAATATATACAAATGCCCAGGATCATAGTGCCTTTGATTTCCATTTATTAGATAATCGTATGTCATTTTATCAAGTGCATTGCGATTGAACATACCCAGGATCATAGTGCCTTTGATTTCCATTTATTAGATAATCGTATGTCATTTTATCAAGTGCATTGCGATTGAACATATCAGTAATATATCTATTCACGTACCTTCTCAGGGCCTTAAGATCAAATTGGTCAAGTGATCTGTAATGGTGTTAATTTAATTGCCTATTGACTTCAGATAAGTAAATAGTCTTATCTAGAATAACAACATTGTTGCTCTTGTCTGCCTTTTTTATGGCAATTGTTTTATCCCTCATTAGGGAATGCATACTCGAACTTTCAATATTACTTAGATTGTCTCTGAATTTCCGAATCTGCATTGAACTCATATTTTGTTTTGAATATGTAATTTTCAATAGCTTCACAGCTATAGTTTGGTATGTAGCCCGTGTTTTCTCTTAACTTCCTTGAAAATTCATCAAAATCTTTTAGAAGCTCTATTTTTGCCCTTCTAGTTGCAAGGGTGGGTATGATTTTCAACCCTTTCGAGAGTAGAGGATATTCATTATCCGTTAATTCCCTGTGGGACAAATTAATAACATGTTGTTTGGCTTGATGTATATCACGTTTCAAAATATTTTGTTGCATCGCAACTTTATTATTATATCTATTGAAACGTCTGGCCATTTCTGTGATCACAGAACATCACACGTGGAATTGTCTTTGATTACAATGCAGATCGGAAATCCAATGGCGTGACAAAAAAGGTCGATTCATTCTGATTGGTCGATATCTCAAAGAGCATTAAAATAATTAAAACAACACTAAACATACATTTATTTATGAATATAATCCAAATTATTATCAAAAAACAATAAAATATTTATTGTTCGTTAATCCAAAGGTAATTTCCGTTGAATTTTGAAAAATAAAAATATAAAAACGATGAAATATTTATTCTTTCTTATTGGCACAATTTGTGAAATATTTCAGGAACAATAAAATATTTATTGTTTGTCGTTTATCCAGTATTAATAGCCGTAATATTCAGGGTATGATTTTCACTATTGCTTATAGTCAGTACCATCCTAGTATGGTTTTCTTCTTTTAAAGGAATGTAAAACGGAGGGAAATTCACAGTAACTTCGGTATTTAGTTATTAAAACCTTTCTTTGCATGAATGTTTGTTTTCCTCCAACTAGTTGTCACCTTTTTTGACCGAATATCAGTCTTAAATTCTGCAAGTTCTCTTTCATTATTATCCTTTATATCAAGAAATATTATGATCAGTTGTTTACGGGCGTCACCGGCACTTTTTGTGGCTACTCCTATGATTGCTTTGGTATTTTCTAAAGTCTTCGTTATATCTTTATTCAAAAATGAAAATTTTTCATCGAGGAATTCAATAGTATCAGTGAGGTGGCTTTCTTGGGGACATTTTTCTTTCGTCGACCACATATCCCTTTATTCGTTAAATATAGTCCTGTCACTTAAATCTGGTTTACAGGATAAAGAGATCTTACAAAAGGGTAGTAAATGGCCCTCCCCTTTAATTCCGTACGCCAGCCCTTCTCTCGCCTTTGCAATTGCAAGCCTAGTGTCCATTTTTGCCCTTAAGTCTCTTATTGTACAGGATACCTTGTTTGTGAAATCTCCCTCCGTTTTATCTTCATTTATCTTATCTCATAAAAACGTCTGGAAAGGTGGTCCAATATTTATACCAAACAGGGTATATATTCAACTGTAATATATTTAATATATTTAAAAAATAGCCATTTTGAATTCGGAATTATTTTTGGGGTCAGGTGTCCTCACTAACCTTAAGTCGATTTTGTAATTCAACTTTCTTTTTGCTGTGGTCAATTTTGTCTAGCTTTTTCTTTTTAGTTCAATTTCGAATAAATTGATTGATTGATAAGTTAAAATTTAACGTCCAGTGAGCAATACTTCAGGACAAGAACAAGATAACCAATTCAAAAAATATAAGTAAGAGAAGAAAGATTGAAAGGTACAACCGGGATAACTAGTTTTGATTGCCACTGGAAAAGGGGACAAATGGGTAGGAGCCGGATTTAACATCATATACAAGTCCTAACGACCCTGCTCTCTTTAGACAATATAGAAGGGGTCTTTATACTGCATGGAGCGTTATGTTTCTCCACACAGTTGTTTGGCTACAATGGTTCGCGGTCAGGCTTCTCTATTATGTATTATGACCTGACTACCCCGCATAGACAGATTATTCCCTTATCCACCAAATGGGGACGCGCCCAGCGCTGTGTAGCCGGAGCCCCTGAAAACCGATTCAGTTGCCGGGGATTTGAAATAAAATAGACTCCCATTGCAACATACATTTTATAACTTCAATACTTGACACGTTTTTCTTAGAATTTTAGAATTTGATATACTTGTTGCCCTTTTTAATAGCATATAATTTTACGGTGTTTTTGGACTTAGCTTAATCAAGCAAAATGTAGACGACGAAGTTATACAGTTGTAGAAAGTACAATGTAGCTATATGATTACGCTGAAAAAAAAGCAGTCAAATACTGACATATATAGAAATCGGAATAGACTATATATGTCAAATAGTCGAATAAATAATACTTCATCTCCACGACAAGAGTTGAAATTGAAAAACTCTCTTACAAGAAGTGAAATTGAACACCAATAGCTACATGATGAGAAAATAAAATTTTAGCAATGAAAACTTGCACATACTGATAATTGTTCGAATCTTATAGCCTTGACAACAAAAAAAAACATGTTGATAAAACACAAAGCAGTAAGACAATGTAATACCAATTCAACTGCGCATTTCATTCTTAGCACTTTGGCAGATCCAGAAGGGGGGTTTCGGGGATGGAACCCTTCTTTTTCTGCACAATCATGTATTTTTTAATAAATATTCTGATGTTATATCAAGAAATAAAAAAAAAAAAATTCGCGCTTCCCTCCGCTCTGCGATATTTCATTTCATTTCCATTTGAACCCCCCACCCTTTTCTAATTGCCTGGATCCGTGTCTGTAGCATCACTAACACAAATACTTGTAAAAGTGTCTGAAAAAATTCAACTACCCTAATCCAAAAATATTAGGGCTTTTGTATATTTCGCCTTGTACAGTGATAATGAGTAACATATAAAAAACTTTTTTGATATAAAGTCAATGAACATGTTTATGATGAACAATGATGGTCTATGAATGTATATCTTCTCAACAAGAAGGTTTTATTGAATAGGGTTACTGTTATCCAAGTTTTACGTTGATATGTTAGATGCTATTGACTTGATGTTATCACTTATTTGAATTATTTGTTATCTGTTATTGGAAAAATCAATTTGCTGTTAGGCTGTTATGGACCCCCCTTTGCCCCCCCTTTTTCCTAATGACGATATATACATGTCGAATAGTTTCAAAAGGAAGAAATACATTCCAATGTGTATAATATATTGATTCAAAATTAAAGGAACTTTTCATTTAGGTGGTACATATATACGTTGATTGCTGAAATGCTTACGACGTTTCACCAATCTTGGTATTGATGTTCACTAATATCAGTTATGTTAAAGTACTGTAAAAAATATAGTTTCTATTTTTATTTCCATTGGTTGGCACAACTGACAGTCTATACAGTTCTTCAGTGGATAGGTCGTTTTCTAAAGCCTAAATGTTCAGAAGCTCAAACGTGACAAAACCGTTTCTTAGCAGTGCATATATAAAAATAAATACTTTATTTACTAACTTTTATCATTTGATTTTGATACAGTTTAAGAAAATAAGTTCTAATCAAATATTTTACAGTTTAAGAAGTGATCAAGTGATCAAGAAAGGAATCATTACACTCCCTATCTTATTACATACGATCATTTTCTGACCTTCGGACTATCGGACATTTGGATTATCGGACTTAAGAACTATCGTTCCTTCTGACTATCGCTGTGTAGACGTATTGAATAATATGTTTGTTCGTTATTTCAAATCGATTTGATTAAAATTATTAATATTAATGAGCCCGTTTCTTTCTCCAAGTCGACCAGGAACCGAATCAGCCTAAGAAATCTCAATTATGTGCGATTTTTAAGACAGCCTGTCAATGCACCAGTGAAATGAAGTTTTTATGTACAAGAAATAAAGAAACTCGTGTAAATGGCAGAATCAAGATTTACAGATATGGTGTGGGTACCAATTAGCCAGTAAACACTATCACTGTTTTTTTTTGTGTGTGCCGTTGAAAAAGAACGGCTGTTCCGAGTTCCGATCTTTGTTTACGTTTGTCTTATTGCTTTTTTCTTGTGTAGTTCCCTGGCAGATTGTAGCATGTAATTGTTATTTTTAGACATTGAAAATATCCTGTTATCCCATTTCATTTCATTTATTGACTGCCTATAGCAGAACTGCAATACAAGGAACGCTATGATTGCCTTATGTTTCGATGCATAACTATATGCAGCGTTTACAACATTAAAGGCAGAGTCGGTTACATTGTATGCAGCAATACAACATTATTTGCAGTCATTACAACATATACAGTGGTTACAACATTATACATTACAACATTCTATGCAGTGTTCACAACATTATATGCGAACGTTACAGCTTTAAATGCAGTGTTCGTGACATTATATGAGAACGTTAAAGCATTAAATGCAGCGTTAACAACATAATATGTGAATGTTACAGCATGAAATGCAGTGCTCACAACATTTTTAGCGAAAGTTACAACAGGAAATATAGTGCTCACAACATAACATGTAAACGTTACAGCATTTAGTGCAGTGTTCAAATCATTATATACGAACATTACAGCATGAAACGCAACACTGGTAACATTATTTCAAGAGAACGTTATAGCATGAAATCCAGTGCTCACATCAGTTCAAGCGACCGTATCAATATGAAATGCAGTGCTAAAAATATTATATGTAAATGTTATTACCCGAAATGTCCTTAAATTCTACGTTCCTCAAAGACATTCATGGTATCAAGATATATTAGATGGGGCGATTTACTTGGATTTTTATTTTCTACCAACTTCAATTCCATTCATTTTCAACTTGAAGTTGAACATACATAATATTATGATATATCGTAATTTTGTACCTTTATTACATACTTCAATAATATTATGATATCGTGTAATTTTTACTTCTTTATGAATTGCATAATTTTCGACTTGAAATTGTACATTGATGTCATCATGATATATCGTAATTTCTATCAGTTTTGAAACATTTTTAAGTTTATGGCCTTCCTAATGTTTAGATTTTTTCTGCACTGAAGAGACATGCGTTGTCGAATGCGCATATGCAGAAAGTAAATTCACAGTAACTTCGGTATTTAGTTATTTCTTAGCTTCATTACATACTTCCATAATATTATGATATCCTGTAATTTTTCATTTCATTATGAAAATCCATAATATTGTGTTTTAAATTACTTATTGGCATCTAAAGGTACGTTTTTCACTAGTGAATGAGCAAAAAGTAAAAGTTTTCTGATGTACTTGGCATATTTACTCATAATTCAGACTTTATGTACAATCAAACATTTCATACTACATGTAATATTAAGAATTGCAGCATCGGCTGGGCGATTAAGAGCACAAAATGCTACATTATTTTGACCACGGAACATATGTTATTTTGCTAACTTCAGTGAGACAATTTCGTTTGAAATTAAAAGCCCTGCCAATCACAGAATCGTAACAGTGACTTGTCGGTTATCTTCCTGGATAAAAATAGTTATATGGTCGAACTGGAGATGATTATAATTTGCATATCAATTGCCCCTTCTGATATTTACATTAAAATTATCTCCACTTTGACCATATATGACTCACTTAGTACGGGTAAAAATTTCATGAAGTTTATGAATTAAATATTGAGTGTTTATAAAAGCTCCTAAATGCTTTATACAATAAATAAATTAAAACTTTTTTTATATTGGCAGTATTTGTCATTGCACAGTATCATGTTATTCTTTCATAATTGATGATGTTGTTATACAAAATCTATTTAGAAGATTTTCAATTGAAGTTTCATATGTAAGAAGGTTTGATATCTTAGTCAACGGAAAGTATGTTCTTAGCTAGCTGTCAGTAACTGCGAGCATTTTTCAGGACAGTACCCGTGTGTATTGTCTTTTTGTTTTATGTACTTTATTGTAAGGGTACTCGTCTTGATAAGTTGGACTTTTTTCTAGTTTGATTTTTACTGTGAGTCTTTTTGTGTTTTTATTCCACACATAGGGGCAGGGTTTTGATCTAAAAAACAATTTTAACCCGACCGCAATTTTTGCGCCTGGCCCAAGTCAGGAATATGTTGGTTTATTGGCTAGTTTATTGATATTCTGGTTATTGGATGTGGTTTGTTTCCATTGATACCTTTTGGGGCCATTTAAGGCTTGCTATATGGTGTGAGGTTCCTTATTGTGTTGAAGACCGTACGGTGACCCCTAGATGGTTTGTTTTGGGTCGTTTTAACCTGGAGATGGGATGTTGTCTCCTTGACATTTACCCCATTTCCTTTCTTTTTCATAGTAATTTTTCAGTGATGTTTGAACTGAGAAGGTATAATTTGTATTTTTCTATAGAAATATCAATGTTAAAATTTATATATCAGGAAATAAGAAGAAGGGATTACTATATGATGCATACGTGTGTAGGATGAGACTTCACCAAAATCATAACAATTCATGGTTCTCTAGTATAGTTGTTTTTAGTGTGCACCTATTTCCAAAACTCGTCAAAAGGAAATTACTTGACAGTTTTTTCCTTCATTTTTTTGAAATGCGTACAAAGATACAATTTTGAAATCTGGAAAAGGAATTTTTTTGATATTTTTTCTTTCAAAAGTTTATTTTGCATTAAGAAATACATAAAAAAAGTTCAGATATAGAACACCAATTGTTAAAATTAGTTTAAGAGTAGAGACAGGTCAATATACTAAAGGTTGTATTGGCAGAACTCTACGGACTGTCAATATTTTTGGTAAAATTGAAGATGAAAATCACTTTATTAAATGCCCTTTATATTTTTGCAAATTAATAATTACTGGGATATAAAAATTTCCAAAACCTGGATGATAATCAGATATAAAACTGGAATTTCAAACCTGAAGATCTGGAATTACTCAAATATTTAGGACAGTGTACGTAATAGATATGAAATTTGAATATTCTTATTGCTACTTAGAAACAAGATGTATATGTATTTAATTTTGATCAATCGTCTGACTCTGTCTCATGGTAATATAATCACAATATATTAGTTATTTTATTCATGTTTTTGCTATGAATGTAATTTATTCTTTAATATTGAAGGTTTTGTAATATTTTTTATGTGATTGTATGTTCAATCTATCAGCCCTTAACTGGAATAAACTATTTATTCTTATTCATATTTGGAAGAGTCGAATCACAAGACATTTTACATGTACACAATGATAGAAGGAAAGTGAAAAAACATTACATTTCTTATCGAAAATACGCTGCGGCACATATAGAAATATTTTTTTTTTAAATATATCACAGAATGCACCTGACTAAATAGAAATTTTTCACTTTATCAGATTCATGCAGCAACTAAATTAAACCTCTCAAAATTCGTACAGATCTTCCAGAAATGTTCTAACGCAAGATACTTTCATTAATTATACTTTTAATCCATTTAAATGGCATTGGATTTGAGGAAAATAGACTCTTGAATTCTGATTACTTTTAACTACCTATGAAAATATTTATTATACGGTTTTACATCTAATATAAGTTATCATGCATTGAACCAACTAACATGATTATTTAGGAAGTGTCGAAAATCGTTGAACGGTAAGGCGTCAGCCGCACCGTTCAAACATTTTCGACACTATCTAAATAATTATGTTAGTTGGTTCAATGCATGATAACATTTTTGTGCGGTTATGCTAACCACAGTTTGCATTAAAATACAAAAACGATAATTACAAAATGACCTACATTTAAGTACACGATTCTGAAAATAAACACTATACCAACTGACAGCGTAACATGAACAATTCACAACCGAGTGATTTATTGATTTTTCAAGTTGTATAAAGATTGTACCAGCAAAATGACGTTTTCGAAAAACCTTTGGAAATGAACGCAAATAAAACATTTCATATAATTACATGTAATTCCAAATAAAGATGTTTTTTGTATTTTAATTTTCAGGCTGAAATAACTGTTACATTACGTA
Source organism: Modiolus philippinarum (assembly GCA_002080025.1). Taxonomy (NCBI): domain Eukaryota; kingdom Metazoa; phylum Mollusca; class Bivalvia; order Mytilida; family Modiolidae; genus Modiolus; species Modiolus philippinarum. The sequence continues at coordinate 150,788 of MJUU01044995.1, forward strand.
GGTAGTAAACTATGTTTAATGTCGATGTGTTAATTTTTCTATGCTTTTTGCATCTTTGTTAATGTGAAACACCACATTATCACGAGTATTGATTTTCTTGTTGTGTATGGCGGACATGGTTATTTAGCAGGTGGTTAATCAGCCAATAGAATCCAAGCTTACATCCGCATAACCGCACAATATAGTTTAATGATAGTCTGATAGTAACGATTTCTATTTGTATTGTATTCATAAAAAAAACAACTTTTTATTCATTTTATTTTCGATCACATACGAAGTATTGTCTATGATCAATCCAAGATGATACAGTTATCCATAAAATACACGTGTAATGTTAAATACTAACATTCATAGAGTACACGATTATGTTTTAGAAGAGAATTCGAAAATTGCAAGAACACGTGTTATGTTAATTATTAACAATCATAGAGTACACCATTGTGTTTTAGAAGAGAATTCAGAAATTGCAAAAACCTTTTTTTTCTATTTCTCAAAATTTTGTACTGAAAAATGACGGTCAATATTTCAACTTTGTGTAATACGTTTTCATTGAATTATCATGCACAACATAACTTTAGTTTTATAATAAATTAATGTAAATACTTCCATAAAACAAATACATCAATCCTTTTTCGAGATTTATTCACAAAGATTAAGGCTATGCACTTCTCATTTTTTTCACTAGATTAAAACGGTAATATTTACAAATAGCAGTAAAGAAAGATAACAACAAAACACCACATAAGCCGACAAGAGTTATCTTTCTTGTTACAAACCGCGAAATGAAATGTATTTCATTAAGACGTAACTACTTAACGTTAAGACGTAAAAAAACATTGAGCGTTGTATATACTTGATCGTTTGAAGATCATGAAAATAACATTTTGAAGTTTTTTTAAAAAAAAGAATAAGTTGTAAATTATCATTATTCATTTTTTAAAGAAATTAAAATTACATTTTCATTCAAAATAGGGGATGTTCATAATTTTGAAAATTATTGGAATTCCTGATATTGAGGTTAAAACTATGTATTACCATAATGTTATGAATTTCCGTAATAAAGCGAAATTTAGGGAATTCAATAATAGTATGATATTTCCTAAGTGTCTCGACTGTATCATGCAATGCCCTTGTTGTAAATCTAAAATTCCCTGTTCTACCAAAATGCCACAGAGTTCCACCAATTGTTACAAGAAATGTACAGTTATATTAGAAATATGTCATTTGTCATCCTATTTTTTAGTATTTATAAAAAAAGAAACAAAATGGGGTAAATAAATTAATTTTTATAAATTAAAATGCTATAAAATACATACTTCTTATAACAAACTCAAAAACTTTCTTCAGCTTTGAATGTTAGTAATATCTAGTCTCATCCGGGACAAAATATCCAGTATTATTCTGGATCATACTAGAAATTCAGAAGGATTCAGAATCCTACTAGTATAAATCAGGTTATCTCAATTTCTCCTAGGAGAAATTGGAATTCCAATTTGTACTGGATTAAATCTAGTACAAATCTGATTTATAAGTTGTCCCAGTAGAAATTTGAATTCCAATTTGTACTGGATTAAGTCCAGTACAAATCAGAATTCTAATATATCCCATATTTTTTATTTAACGAGAAATCGGACTGGTCAGATAAAAAATCTGTGTTGTTGTCTGTACATTAAAGCAGTAACAACAGGCATATGTTGTACCTAAATACAAGGTATACTTAGTGATGTTGTAAACTTGATAACTGTTTTGTAAACTTTAGATATTCTGTCCTATACTAATATCAATTTCGATTAAACACCACGCAGCGGCTTCGCAATATCTAAAATGTATCCCAAAGTAATAATAAAACAGAAAAAAATGAATGAAAAAGAAATAAATTTATCTATTGAACAGTAACATATGCATAAAATTAATTGGTTTCATATGTCTCAGACAGTAATTAATATCATTCATAACATTAATTATATTCCTAATAAATCCATTGATAAAAACAATTTTATTTACTGGACATAACTGTAAAAAAGCTTTACGAGGATGGGTAATACACATACAATGCAACTCCCGATTTCTTTTGATATAAAGAAAAACATGGTGGGGAAATATTACACAATTTGCACTGTTAAATTATATATTTTATCAACTACACTTGCGAAAAGTTATAGCACTTGCAATTCTTGATCACAATGCCTGTGATCATTGATTGCAATGCCTGTGATCCTTGATTCCAATTCCTGTGATCCTTGATCCCAAAGCGTATGATCCTGGATCGTATCCTCTGCAATCACTAATCACAACTTTTACAATCAATGATCAGAGTCTTGTGTTCAACGATCATAATATGTTTGTGATCCTTTTGTGATCACTAAGTGCTCTTTTGCAGTCAAAATGCTGTGTTGAATTTTCTGGGTACTGTCTAGTAGACGGGATTTGATCTTGTTGGGCAAATTTGACATTCTGATGTTTTCAAGATAACCCCGCTAAGAAAAACCAAGATGTGTTGTCAGTCCGCCAATGCCCGTTAAGATTGTCTATTATATTGTGTTAAGGATCGTCAAGACAAGATCTCGTTCCTAAGAATAGGCCTCCAAAAAAATAAAATAAATGAATAAAATAAAGAAAGAAAAAAAAAATGAAATCAAGATAATAATGCGATCCAAATTCTCTTTCAACATATTTTTTACCGCAATTTTACTTACACTAGTTAGTGTTTTGTAGTTTGACTGTAAATATTAAGTATGTTCAATGAAAGTCTTGTTTTTTTTTTTCTTGAACTGAAATTGCATTGATATTATGTAAATGGTTTCCTGTTTTGTTTTTTTATTTAAATGGGATATGTTTTCCTTTTAATTTCCATTGGTTAAGTTTATTACAATCATCTTATTGAAATAGAAAAACAGTAACGGTTACTTGATTATTCAGCAAACAATTTTCAGAATTTAGCAGTCACACACGTGCAAGATACATGCATCACGTTAATTCCACGCTTACGAGCAAAAAATCCGCATTGCATTGTCACAAGAAATTGCGAACAGAGCATCATTCTAAATCGATTAATCATATTCATATATTATCAAGCACATGATTATTTAAGTGCAATTATATTTTCTGGTTGATTTATATCTACATGTTTTTTATTATATCAAAACAGCTGTCATTTGAATCGAATACCGAAGCAAACATGATCAAATGTTGGATTCCGAAATCAAAAATCAAAAATCATGGCAATTCATATCCTAATGTATTTAGGCAGCATGGCAAGGAAAAAAAACAAATAGGCAAAAATGAACAAGAACGCCATAAAACTGAAGCACTAGCAGTGTAAATCACTACAAAAAATTGAAGTATCAAGTAACAAACAACGGCAGTAGAATACCAAAGGAACAAGGGAAACGAAGACTATAAAAAATTTAATCCGAAGGCATGGCAAAAAACGGCTACAGAGAAAAACAAAGACAAAACAAGAACTTGAGACAGCTACAAGCACGGAAATAAAGAGAAGACATTAAAAACTAAGGCACTCATAGTGTGAACTCCCATGAAAACAGGGAGTGTTATCAACTGTTATGTATGAGAAGGGTGAAAGACCTTTCCTGTTAATATTTTTGAGCAATTTTAGCTGTTTGTTAAATATTTTTGGTGAAAAAATTCAGGTTTTAACTGCTTTCTACTATTTTGTTATTTATGTTATTTATGTTCTGTTGGAGATTACCTTGTGTTAATTGTTTAAGGGAAAATAACATTAATCATAAAAACATTGGGATGTTTTTTAGCTAGTAATGGAAAACTCTTACAAACTCATTTATACCAAAATACGTGTCAAGTTTTCACAGTTATAACCAAGAAACAACATGTATTTTTGTGAAATTAGTAGTTCTACTCCTTGCTTATAGAATAATTTGTCCCCTGAATTTTTGGACATAGAGCTGCTGAACAAGTTTAGCTGATACGCATTGCGATTCATCAGATATATGGCCACCGAAGTGTAATTACTCAAATCCCGTACAGACAATTTGTTAATCTACATTAAATGTAACCAAAAAAATCCAATTTAATGTCCAAGTTTGTATGGTTTACTAAAGTGAAGAAGAGTCAATTTCAATTTTAAGCAGTTGACGGACGGCCCTTGTATATCATACCCGTTCATATATTTCTCACTCAATTATGTATTATGATCTATTTATTCACTGTTGTGAAATTAATGTGCAAATGTTGCACATTAGACACTTTTATTGTCATATATTTTACATTTTTAAGTTTCCCAAACAATGTTTGGGGAAGTTTGTGGAGACTAATTGTTTTTGCTCCATTTTTCTTATTATTAGAACATAATTTTTAGTCCGCTAGATATATTGTAGACCAATGATTGGAACTTAATGAAACTCCACCTGATGGTAGAGACTTATGAGAAGATGTTGCATCTTGTGTCGGAATTTCAAAAATAGCATAATTTTTGTTAATGTAGGTTAAAAGTTAACCTGTTGCGAATGTCACTTCAAAATATATATCGTTGGTTTCTATCATAAACAATGCCAGGAGGATTTATTTATCTAGGTCTCATTATGCACTACTCGTTTTTACCTCGGAAGTCTAGCATTATATCTAATTTTCTCGTTCTTTAACACCTCACCGAATTGATGAGGGGTCAATTCGAAATACGTATTCTAATCCACAGTTATAATAAAAACGATATATTAAGAAAAAAAATCTTATCGATTTGTTTTGTGATGTGTTTTTTTTTTTGTTTTTTAGGGTTTTTTTTGTATTTTTGGTTTTGTTTTTGTTTTTGTTTTTTTTTTTTTTTTTTTGTTTTTTGTTTTTGTTTTTGTTTTTTTTTTTTTGTTTTGTTTTGTTTTTGTTTTTGTTATTGTTTTTTTGTTATTGTTTTCTTTTGTTTTTGTTTTTGTTTTTTTTTGGAAGTGGGGAGATCAAATCGATACCTATATTTTAATGAATAAACACAAAAAGAGGTACCGTTAATTTAGTATCTGTAAATGACAATTTTGACATCTAATGTCTCATTATTACAGATACGTAATTATATACCAATCGAAGAACAGAGCCTC
>MJUU01044995.1:158397-193202 GCA_002080025.1 Modiolus philippinarum
GCCTTAAATATGTTAAAATTCATTAAAATTGTGTTTCGCACAAGATAACACTTCTTCGATGATATGATGAATAAAATTTCTTAATATTTCTAATGTTTGGTCATTTTTTTTAGACAGAGTTTAATCTGCACACTAAAAATCTAACTTTTCAAGCCCTGCATATGTTAAAAGTCATTAAAATTGTGTTTCGCAATAATAAAAGTCCTTCGAAAGGATAACATGAATAAAATTTTCAAAAAAATTAAATTGTTTTGGTTATTTTTATAGACAGAGTTAAAACCGCAAACTAAAAATTTCACTTTTCACACTTAGATATGCTGATATTTGTGAAAATTGTGTTTCGCAAAAGATAAAACTCCTTCGAAAGGATATGATGAATACAATTTTCAAAAAAAAATAAATTGTTTTGGTCATATTTATAGACAGAGTTTTAAACTGCAGACTAAAAAATCTAACTTTTGAAGCCTTTGATATGTTAAAATTCATGATAATTGTGTTTCGCAACAGATAAAACTCCTTCGAAAGGATATGATGAATACAATTTTCAAAATATTGAAATTGTTTTTGTCATTTGTATAGACAGAGTTTAAACCGCACTCAAAAAATCTAACTTTTCAAGCCTTAAATATGTTAAAATTCATTATAATTGTGCTTTGCAAAATATAAAACTCTTTCGAAATGATATATGAATAACATTTTTAAATAATTATATTGTTTTGGTCATTTTTATGGACAGAGTTTAAACAGCAGACTAAAAATCTAATTTTTTAAGCCTTAAATATGTTGAAATTCATTGAAATTGTGTTTTGCAAAATATAAAACTTCTTCGAAAGGATATGATGAATAAAATTTTCAAAAAAAAATAAATTGTTTTGGTCATTTTTTATAGACTGAGTTTAAATAAACACTTAAATCTAACTTTTCAAACTTAAATATGCTGAAATTTGTTGAATTGATGTATCTCAAAAGATAAAACTCCTTCGAAATGGTATGCTGAATAACATTTTCAAAATAATTAAATTGTTTTGGTTATTTTCAGGAACTGATCCAAAAATTGGAAAGAAATGGTTTAAAAATAAACTCTTTTCAAAATATACAAAATATACAAAATATACAAAATACAACCCGTATTTCATTTTAAACAGCAGTCCAGTAATATTACTTATGGCTTTAATTGAATACATTGATAAATGTCAATCTCTGCCAAATGTCATTGCCACTTCAGGAAATTAGTATTACTAGAAATATGTTAGTTTTTATGTATTTGTTTATGCGTTATGACCATTTATTGTAAATGTGTTTACACTAATAAAATATTGTTATTGTTATTATCCTATCTCCTCGTAACCTCCTATACTTTAGGGCATTTTTATTTTTTTAATCTTTCTGGGTAATCTAAGTCCTTCAAAGATTGGACTAGCCTTGTGGCCCTCCTTTGGCTTTGGACATTTTCTCTGCTTTCAATATCACACTGTTTATACGGACTTTACATAGCCTTGCATTTGTTATGGTGAAATTTCTGACCATGTTTGTAAGTTGTCTAGATCTGACTGCAGGCTAGTTCTGTCGTTCGGTTTCTTGATTTCTTTGAATATTCTTGTATCATCTGCAAACAGGTAAGCAATGCATTGGCACATTCTGGCATATCGTTTATATATAAGACAAATAAAGTCACGGTCATGTGTGTGGGTATACTGGACCGTTTTTTATTAGACCTTCCGCAATTACGGTGCTAGAAGCCGTTTATCAAGGACTACAGTGGCGGGGTTCACTTTTTTATGTAACAAGTCAAGTAGTTGATTGAAGTATCCTTGATAATTTTTTTCACCCAACAAACCCGTATGAACTGGTTAATTCCCCACTGACCGAAACCCTTGAGAATTTCTGCATTGGTCAGTATTCATTACATTCTGTTGAACTTTTAAAATTATCAATTCATATTGCAGTTTCACTCCTTGAAAGATTATATACGTCGGTTTCAAAGTTTACTAGTCTAACACTGCGTCTTCATGCTCGATGTCTTCATCCTCGATGACGTCATTCGTTGACATCGGTTCGGAGTATCACGGGAATAAAGTTCCGAAAACCGCGGGAAATTGTTGCTAGAGAGCTATTACAAGAGAGGCACGAATCTATTACACGGGGCTTTTTCAACAGTTTAAATGGTATTGACAGAGACTTACAGAGCGAATGCCGGAAATGAAACAGTTAAGAAAATGTAACCTAGCAAGAAACTTAAACAATAGCAAGTATCACACTATTATGATAAAAACAAGAAAAAATCAAATCTATACATAGTACATTATTTTTAGTCGCTGACCATTTAATTTTCGGGGGAGGGGTGGCTGGGATTTTTAAGGAAAAAAAATATGTTACAAATCTCTGACCAACACCTGGGTTGAAAAAAAAATCTGCCCCTCAACTTGTCCATGAGCAAAAATAAGCCTTGCTCTTTTCCTAGAATAGGATGTAATGGAAAAAAAAATCTGGCTCTCAACTTTACCATTAGTAAAACAGGCATTGCTCTTTTCCTAGAATAGTGTGTATAATCTGGCTGGCCAAAAAAGTTTCTGGCTGCGGTTAAAAACAAAGCCCCCTACCCTGAAAATCAAATGGTCAGTGCCTTAAAATTTTGGGTTAATTTTTCATAGATATCGATAAATATACACAAATATATTTTTGTATATGGTAAAAGTGTGGAACATTTGATTCGGGGGTTGCTGGCATTTTTTCACTCAGAATGAGAAATTTTATTAGTTTAAAATCTCTTTTTTGTGCAGAAATTTGTGAAATCACATAGAAGATTTAGCTGATGAACACATATTTATGAGGTCATATATGTAATTACAAAACAGCATAACAGCAAACACCTACAATGGCCAGGAGCTACAATCACGTGCAACAATTTACAAGCAAACTACACCAGAAAACAATAATGAAAACAAGAGACAAACATCAATAACGATAGGAACCCAGGATAGCTGGACTTGGTACCGGCACTAGCAAAAGCCAGTGGTAGGGTTAAACCGGTTTATGGGTACTCCAACGTCCCTTTCTCTATCCCGTGTCCCTATAGTATAATAAGCATGCAAATAATACACAATACTGTCAGACTAATTACTCAATGACCACTATCTTGGAACACAAAAAGCATTTCACAAAGCGTAATTTTGAAAGAAGGGTCAAAGAGTGCTCGCCGCTAAACTGCCGGCTAGCTCAGGGAATCTAGTCTGCTGGTAAAACACTGTCGCACTACGGAAGAAAAATCAAACTCAAAACTCCTCGAAGGGTTTGGTATAGAGTCTTCATGTATTTCAGGAGACATCGGCAGTATCAGTGAGAGGCCAGTATATATGTTAGGTCTTCAGGTCACTGGAATCCAAAGCCAATTTAACGGATTTGTTCAGAATATCTCGTCGATATCCACTATTACGTAAAGAATGTAAGTTACGTACCAGTTTTTTGTGGATTATTTTTCCGTTTTTGACATTTTTAACAACATTTCCATAAAATCGAGGATGAGAAATTTCCTTTGAAATTAGCTGTTTGCGAGTCACGTCATATCTAGATATCAAATGTTCATATCTTCTGTAAAACTTCTTAAAAGCATTTCATAATTTATGAAATCTGTAACCTTGTTGTAAAAGTTTGGATGTGAGAGTAAGGTTACGCTCAATAAAAACATCAAGGGTAGAACAAATGCGAGCGAATCGTACAAGTTGAGATATATAAAGCCCGTAAGATGGAGCTAGGGGAACCTCGCCGACAAGAAGGGGGAAATTAGTAATAGTAAAATCAAAATCATCCCTTTTATCATAAACTTTAGTTTTTATTTTACCAGAGTCAATGATGATACTTAGATCTAGAAACAGGCAGTATTTAGAATCATTGTTTGCCTTATTAAGTTTCAGTTGTTGTGGGTGAATGGTGTAAACATGAGCTAAAAACTTGGGATTATCAATAGTAAGGATATCGTCAATGTACCTGCTGTTACCATTGAAAATAGAAATACGTTTATCACTGTTGGGCATGGTTCCGTTTTGAAGTTTTTTCATGAAATCTCGTACGTTTAAAAGTGCTAGATTTAGCCAATTCGTTTCTTTTTTTTTTTTTTTTTTTTTGGACATCGATGTAGTATTTTTTTTCAGATGATGGCAACGTTGTTTGAAGCTTTGTCCACAGGTGCAAACACATATTTCTCACCAAGTTCTTTCAGTGTAGCTTTGTCCACAGGTGCAGACACATATTTCTCACCAAGTTCTTTCAGTTTAGAAATTATTCTGTTAATAGCCAGCTTAGGTGGTGACTCATGATAATTTTCATAATAGAAATTAATTCTGTTGGTGACTGTACCAATTATTTTATCTTAAAACATATTTAGAGGATGTTTGTCTGTACTTTCTTGTTTGCACCATTTTATGCAATAGTTTGTTACCGAGTCTTTAATAATGTCAAAACAAGCAAATGTATCTTTCAGACAATTTAATTAGAACACCAGCAACTTGGACCATGTAATGGACAACAAGGACCAACTCTTGTCCATAAAACTGTTCTGTCAAAATAAAGCTGACCCATCAAAAAGAACTTGAATGTACCTATGCAATTTAAGAACAAGAAAAATGTAAAAGATTTTGTAATAGTTCAATAGCTAATGACTNAAAAAAAAAAAAAAAAAAAAAAAAAAAAAAAACACTGTCTTTTATTGATACAAAATGTATAATGATGAAGGGATATGGAGTAAATGCACATGATTTAAAATCTCTGCAAATACATGGTAAAAACAATCAATGGAACCAAGCTTTTATTGTTCTTCATTTTTAATTCACCATTCGGCATTCAATAATGAGCTTTGCTCATACCTCACAGTAAGTTCAAGACGGTCCCTAGCACCGGTTTGAGCGGAATTCATTAAGCCATTTTTAGCTCACCTGGCTATGCCAGGGTGGGCTTTTGCCATCACTTGGCGTCCGTTGTCCGTCCGTCATAAACTTTTCATTCAAAGATCTTCTCCTCTGAAACCACTGTGCCAATTGGTACCAAATTTGTTCACAATAGTCCTTAGTTGTTCCCCTTAAGAATTGTATCCGGCTGGTTCGTATCTCATCCAAAAAGGTTGCCAGCGGGAACATAGTTTTTATATTGGACCTATGGGAAAACAAATTCAAAGATCTTTTTCTCAGAAACTACCAACCCAATTATAGCTAAACTTAGTCACAATGGTCCTTAGATGGTCCCATCTAAAAATGGTCGCAAGCCGGAACATAGCTTTAACATTGGACTGTATTGGAAAAGACATTCAAAGATCTTCTCAGAAACTTAAGTAGTCCAATTAGAACCAAACTTAGTCTTAGTGGTCTTTAGATGGTCCCATCTAAAAATGGTCGCCAGCCGGGAACATAGTTTTAACATTTGACTGTAATGGAAAAGACATTCGGAGTTCGTCGCAGAAACTTAAGTAGTCCATTTAGAACCAAACTTAGTCTTAATGGTCCTTAGATAGTCCCTTCCAAAAAAAGGTATCCGACATGTTCATACCTCATCCAAGATGGACGCCAGTGGGGAACATAGTTTTAACATTGGACCCTATGGAAAACACATTCAGAAACTACTAGTCCAATTAGAAGCAAACATGGTAACAATAGTCCTTAGATGGTCCCTTCCAAAAAAGGTATCCGACAGGTCCGTACCTGATCTATGATGGTCGCAGCCGAGTACATAGTTTTAACATTGGACTGTATGGGAAAAGACATTCAAAGGTTTTCTTCTCAGAAACTATCAGTCCAATTAGAACCAAACTTAGTCACAATGGTCCTTAGATGGTCCCTTAAAAAAAACGTATCTGGTCCAAGCCTCATCCAAGATGGCCACCAGCGGATAACATAGTTTTACCATTGGACTGTATGGGAAAAACTCATTCGAAGGTCTTCTCCAAATTGGCCTCAGCAGGAAACATAGCTTACTCTGGATCCTACTGGAAATGTCATTCATCTCTTTATGTCAGCCATGGTCCAGGTGAGCGATACATGCTCTTGAGAGACTCTTGATAATTTAAATAATACATATATGCAAAATTGCATCATCTGTCCATCAATATACCAACAGAAATTTGATATACAGTCAAACTTACTTTAGTGGTCACCTTGTTAAAGCAATTACCTGATTTTAAAGAACACATTTTATAGTTCTCTTCGTAGTATATTTCATTTAAATTAAACCTCATTTAGAAGGCCACCTTTCTTAGAAGGCCAGTTTTATTCCTTTCCAATGTGATCTCTTAAATCAAGTTTCACTGTACACAAAACTATCCATAAACAATGAGTACACATTTATACTTTGGGGAGCCTAGTGATGTCATTGTCCTGAACAACTGAAATCCAATAATGTCATACCACAACACTGTTAAAATATTAAAATAAAAACAGGACATGCAGGATCAGAATTATATCATTATGCTCTGATTATGAAATTTTGGAAGATGAAGTATTTATATCCAATTGTTTCTTTTATTCTTTTAGGGAGTAGGTGTATCATGCACTATCATCAGTTGCCAATCCAGACTTTCTGCTAAAGAGGGGGGGGGGGGTCAACCCATATTGGTTTTGTTGGGGGACCCATAATTTTTCTTTTGGGAATGGCATAACATAATTTTCCCCAAAATCACTATAAATTTCAGATTCTTTTTCAATCTAAGAGGCGCCTGGGCCGCCCTGCCCACTTAGATCCGCCACTGATTATGTACTCATGAGACAAATGTTTAGGGACCGACGATTTTACCTGAAGGGATGGGGGGGGGGGGCTATGTTTATTTCCGAAAAAAATATTCTGAAGCTGATTTTGTGTGAAAAAAATTTTTGTCTGCAAAAATTATGAAAAAAATATTCTGAAGGGGCTTTTTGAATTAAAAATATTGCTTATTTAAAGAATATATATATTTTGTTTATACTAGTTAGAAAATAAATGAATTTTCTGTCCAGAAAAAAATCTTAATCCCCCCTATTAAGTAAAATGGTCACTCCCTTATTTCACACAAAACACACGATCGAGCATTGATTTTTGTTTTGTGCACTTAAGATTACAATTTTGTTTCTGATTTCAGGGTTATTTTTAGATATTTAGAAAGTGCAGTGGAAGATGATATTTAATATATTAAGAACATGAAGAATGCTGTCTACATTGTTAGTAAATCAACTTACCCTTTCTAAACTTTTCAATTGCTATTTCATAATCCTGTTTGATATTGACAGAAAATAATAGACAATATACCATACATGTGCAACGCCAACCAGTGATTTCCTAAAACTTTGCTTAAGCATAGGTATATGAGGAGAGATATCTACCTTTATAGTTGTGTGAAGGGAAGCTACTTCTCAATTTGTGTGAGGGCAGGCTACTTTTGAATTTGTGTGAGGGGAATCTACTTATAAATTTATATTGGAGAGAGGGGGTGAACATAGATTAAAAATTGTATTTTGATTCCCTCATCCTGATTATACTTAAGCGATTGTAGAAGGATTACTACAACAACAATTTTAATATGGAAAAACAGGCCCTGCCACATTTAGTGGAAGGCACATGGATCCTGTAATAATCAGCTTGTGTTTGTAACAGAATCCTGTCCATCTACTACTTTTATCTTGTGGTGGGCTTGAATTATAGCCATTGCAAACAAAGTTTAGGAGATAGGTCTGTTTGTCAATCCGTCCTTTCACACTTCTTGTAAGTGCAACTCCTCTTAAACCAATTGATGCATTTTGATGAAATATATACACTTGGCCATAAGTTAAGGACCATCCGATTTGCAAGTTTATTTCAAAGTCATATTTTGGATTTATATTTTGCGATTTCACATGTTTGGTGTACTAAGCATAATGCATTAAAATGGTGTCTTAGTTCTTGACAGAAGGAGAATAGCACTGCAAACATGCGGAGTGAAACACCGTTACTTCAAAGTTGAACTACCCTTGTTTTCCAAGGTTATCACAAAGAGTGAAAATGATTTCCTTGTTCGGATCAATTGCTATTTTGACGTTAAAATCTGACGAAAATGTGTTCTTATTGAAAACTTCTCAATAACATCTGTGTAATTTTGTTATTGGAAGTTTGCCAAATTTACGGAATGTTATGGCTTAATTTTGAAGTGAATTTCATAAAAAAAACCCATGAGAACTTTATTTCAAGTGTTATAAAGTTATCCTGAAAGCAAATTCTATGTATTTTATCATTATTAAAGTTAATTGCTATAAAACTTCATTATTTTTTACAGTGTGGATGGGAAAATACTGATAAATGAAAATTGTCATTTTGGGTAAAAATGGGAAAAAATCGCATTTCTGTTTTGAGCGAGTTTCAAAATATCAATTTTGTTTATGGTAATCTATGCCTGATTGAAGAAAACAACATTTCCATCCAATTTTTGTAACAACAACTGTCAGAACTGACGTCAATTGCATTGTAAGAAATTTTATGCCCCAAAAATGCAATTTTGTAGACAAAAAAATGTGTTACTCCGTGGACTAAAAAAATTCAAAAATTAGTGTGAATAAGATTACTTTGAGGAAGTTTAATAACAGACTACAACACCATGACGTCCTAATCTTGCGATTACTTGACCATTTCTTGATAAAATACGCTTCAAAACTGTATTAAAACAGATTATCTCCCTTTCTGAAATGATGACGTATCCCAAGGTTCAAAAATACTGTTTTCTTCTTGTATGTGTGTTTATTTTGACAATATGAAATTTTCAGTTTCTGATCGCGGGATTTTCCACAAGAAATCGTACATTTCAGTGAAACTTGTTTCCTGGTTATCGACACCCATTTTGCACCCCATTTTTCAAATAGCCATGGAATATGCATTTGTGTGTGTTTGTGTGTGTGCCTAGTGTACCGATTTTTTCTCGTAATTGGAATAATTTCACCACAAAATAATTTTAAAACATTTCTTAAAATGTAAAATATTTAATTTACTATTTAAAGTTCAGCTCAAATTGAAATATGGGTGATCCTTAACTTATGGCCAAGTGTATATAAAGGAAGGGCATGATATGGAGATCTGCATGAACATGTATAATTCTTGTCAGAAACTAGTAAGGGGAGATAATGCAAATTCGAGTTTGCATCGATTCAATCTGCATATTGGATTACCTTATAAAACAGAACCCCTCTTAAACCACTTAGATGATTTTTGTGACAATTTGCACAAAGGAAGAACACGATATGGAAATTTGCAAGAAGGAATATACAGTACTGTGCAACGTAGCCCTTACCATTTGACGAACGCGAAACGGATTGCTGACGGGACGAGAACGGATTGCTGACGGGAACGTGACGGGACGGGAGGGACGGATCGATTGACGTCCATAAAAGTTCACGTCCAGGTACTCGTCATTTGACGAATACAGTACGTCAATTGACGAGAGAGGACTCGTCATAAAATGATATGCAAAATAATCAATAGATTATTAGATAATTGAAATTTTCCAATGAAACGAAACGAATTTAGTCATGATAACGGTTTAAAATTGACATTGGCTGGGAATAGTCTATACTTTAGTTTGATATAAAAATAATGCATTAATTGAAAATCAAAAGTAAAATTTCTCTCATTTTGTTAAGATCTCCACGAAAATGAAGAAAGTGATAAAAAATATTTTAATCAAATCCCCTGGAATGAATTATTCATGTCTGTCATTTCAAATGGACTGGACCATCAGAGGAAAACTTTCCTTTTACAAATTATTTTGTTCAAAATTCCATAAAAAAATGATAAAGATCACTTGTTAATCTTCATTTTAGTCATTACAAATGTACCCGTCAGTGCAGAACTTTTACACATTATTTTGTTGAAAATTTCATGAAAATGAAAAAAAATGTGATCAAAAAATTACTTATAGATCTTCATTTGAGTCATTACATATACACAGGTCAGTGCGAAACTATCCTTTTACACATGTATTTGTTAAAAATTCCTTGAAAATGAAAAAATGTAGAAAACATTTACTTAAGAATCTTCATTTTAGTCATTACATATACACCGGTCAATCCGAAACTTTCCTTTTACAAATTATTTTTCTTTAATTTCATGAACGTAAAAAAATACTTTTGAATATTCCGGGGAATCTTCATTTCAGTCATTACATATACACCGTTCAGTGCGAAACTTTCCTTTTACATATTATTTTGTTCAATTTCCATGAAAATGAAAAAATGTAGATAAAAATTACTAATTAATCTTCATTTCAGTCATTACATATACACCGGTCAGTGCGAAACTTTCCTTTTACTCATTGTTTTGTTAAAAATTCCATGAAAATGAAAAAAATGTGATAAAAAATTACTCTTCAATCTTCATTTTATCATTGCATATACACCGGACAGCGTGAAATTTTCCTTTTACATATTATTTTGTTAAAAATTCCATAATATTAAAAAATGTAGAAAAAAATTACTTATGAATATTTTTTTTTAGTCATTACAAATACACCGGTCAATGTAAAACTTTCTTGTTACATATTACTTTGTTAAAAATTTGATGAAAATATAAAAAAAAGATGTGATAAAAAATTACTTATGAATCTTCATTTCAGCCATTACATATCCACCGGTCAGTGCCAAACTTTCCTTCTGCATATAATTCTGTTAAAAATTCCATCAAAATGAAAACATGTAGAAAAACAAATTACTTATGAATCTTCATTTTGGTCATTACATATACATCGTTCAATGCGAAACTTTCTTTTTACACATTATTTTGTTCAAAATTCTTTGAAAATACAAACAAATGTAATAGAAAAATTACTGATGAATCTTGATTTTAGTCATTATATATTCACCGATGAGTGCGAAATTTTCTTTTTACACATTATTTTGATAAAAATTTGATGAAAATGAAAAAAATATGATAGAAAATTACTGATGACTCTTCATTTTAGTCAGTACATATACACTGGTCAGTCCCAAACTTTCCTTTTACACAATATTTTGTAAAAAATTCCATGAAGATGAAAACAATGTGATAAAAAATTACTGATAAATCTTCATTTTAATCATTACATATACAACGGTCAGTGCGAAACTTTACTTTTCCACATTATTCTGTTAAAAATTCGATGAAAATGAAAGAAATGTGATAAAAAATTACTTATAAATTTTCATTTTAGTCATTACATATACACCGGTCAGTGAGAAACTTTCCTTTTACACACTATTTTGATAACAATTCCATTAAATGAAAAAATGGGAATAAATTACTTATCAATCTTCATTTTAGCCATAACATATACACTGCTCGGTCCCAAACTTTCCTTTAACATATTTTTTTGTTAAAAATTCCATGAAAATGAAAAAAATGTAATACAAAATTACATAGGGATCTTCATTTAAGTCATTAGATATACACCGGTCAGTGCGAAACTTTCCTTTTACACATTATTTTGTTAAAAATTCCATGAAAATAAAAAAAATATAATGAACAATTACTTATGAATCTTCATTTAAGTCATTACATATACACCGGTCAGTGCGAAACTTTCCCTTTACGCACTATTTTGATAACAATTCCATTAAATGAAAAAAAAAATGTGATAAAAATTACTTATGAATCTACATTTTAGTCATTACATATACAACGGTCAATGCAAAACTTTCCTTTTACACATTTTTTTGTTAAAAATTCCATAAAAGTGAAAAAAATGTGATAAAAAATTACTCTTGAATCTTCATTTTATCATTGCATATACACCGGTTAGTGCTAAACTTTCCTTTTACATATTATTGTGTTAAAAATTCCATGAAAATGAAAAAATGTGATAAAAATTACTTATGAATCTTCATTTTAGTCATTACATATGCACCGATCAGTGCGAAACTTTCCTTTTACACATTATTTTGTTAAAAATTCCATAAAAGTGAAAAAATGTGATAAAAAATTACTCTTGAATCTTCATTTTATCACTGCATATACACCGGTTAGTGCTAAATTTTCCTTTTACATATTATTGTGTTAAAAATTCCATAAAAATAAAAAAATGTGATAAAAATTACTTATGAATCTTCATTTTAGTGATTACATATACACCGGTCAATGCGAAACTTTCTTTTTACACATTATTTTGTCAATAATTCCATGAAAATGAAAAAAAATGTAATAAAAAGTTACTTATGAATCTTCATTTCAGTCATTATATATACACCGGTCAGTGAAAAACTTTCCATTTACATATAAATCTGTTAAAAATTCCATCAAAATGGAAAAAAAATGTAGAAAAAAAATACTTATGAATTTTTATTTAGTCATTGCATGTACACCGTTCAATGCGAAGCTTTCTTTTTACACATTATTTTTTTCAAAATTCTATGAAAATGAAAAAAAGAATGTAATAGAAAAAATACTGAGGAATCTTCATTTTAGTCATTTCATATTCACTGGTCAGTGCGAAACTTTCTTATTACACATTATTTTGATAAAAATTCTATGAAAATGAAAAAAAAAAAATGTGATAAAAAATTACTTATGAATCTTCATTTTAGTCATTACATATACACTGGTCAGTCCCAAACTGTTCCTTTTACACATTATTTTGTTAAAAACTCCATGAAAATAAAAAAAAAATGTAATAAAAAATTACTTATGAATCTTCATTTTTGTCATTACATATACACCGGTCAGTGCAAAACTTTCCTTTAACACATTATTCTGTTGAAAATTCCATGAAAATTAAAAAAAAAATGTGGTAAAAAAAATCACTTATAATTCTTCATTTTAGTCATTACATATACACTGGTCAGTCCCAAATTTTCCTTTTACACATTATTTTGTTAAAAATTCCATGAAAATGAAAAAAAATGTGATAAAAATTTACTTATAAATCTTCATTTTAGTGATAACATATACCCTGGTCAGTGCAAAACTTTCCTTTTACACGTTATTTTGTTAAATATTCCATGAAAATGATAAAATGTGATAAAAAGAAATACTTATAAATCTTCATTTTAGTCATTACACATACACTGGTCAGTCCCAAACTTTCCTTTAACACATTATTTTGTTAAAAATTCCATGAAAATGAAAAAAATGTACTAAAAAATTACTTATGAATTTTCATTTAAGTCATTACATATACACCGGTCAGTGTGAAACTTTCCTTTTACACACTATTTTAATAACAATTTCATGAAAATGAAAAAAATGTGATAAAAATTACTGATGAATCTTCATTTTGGTCATTACATATACACCTGTTCATGCAAATCTTTCTTTTTACACATTATTTTGTTAAAAAATCCATGAAAATGAAAAAAAAAATATAAACAATTACTTATGAATCTTCATTTAAGTCATTACATATACACCGGTCAGTGCGAAACTTTCCTTTTACACATTATTTTGTTAGAAATTCATTGAAAATGAAAAAAAATGTGATAAAAATTTACTTATGAATCTTCATTTAAGTCATTACTTATACACCGGTCAGTGCGAAACTTTCCTTTTACACATTATTTTGTTAAAATTCCATGAAAATGAAAAAATGCAATAAAAAATTACTTATGAATCTTTATTAAAGTCATTACCTATACACCGGTCAGTGCGAAACTTTCGTTTTACACACTATTTTGATAACAATTCCACGAAAATGAAAAAAAAAATGTGATAAAAATTACTTATGAATCTTCATTTTAGATTTACATTTAGATCATATTCGATATTTGTTCTCTATCAGTTTTTAAACATCTTTGAGTTTCTGGTCTTCCAAACGTTTAGATTTTATCTTCACTGAAGAGACATACGTTGTCGAAATGCACATATGCAGAAAGTAAATTCACAGTAACTTCGGTATTTAGTTATTTAGTCATCGCATATACACTGGTCAATACGAAACTTTCCTTTTACACATTAGTTTGTTAAGAAATCCTAGAAAAGGAAAAAAATGTGATAAAAAATTACTCATTGCAAATCTACTTTTCTTTTACACATTAGTTTTTTTTTAAAGTTCCATTACATTTAATCTAAAAATGAATATTTTAAACTGACTTGTTAAACTTAGTCATTACAATTGCACCGATCAGTGAGACATTTTCCCTTTACACATTATTTTGTTTAAACTCGATGAAAATGGAAAATTTTAAATAAATAATAAATAAATTAATAATAAATAAGTTTTATTTAAAATCAGCATGCATGTTTCAATAGAGCTTTTAACCGACAAAACACCCGTCAATGCAGCAGTTCCTTTCGATATTTATTTTATTAAAGACTACATCAAAATGGAAAAAAAAAATATGATAGGCAATTATTTTTTCATAACAAAAAGATTGATCTGTTGCGATGATGTACAGATCGTGTATACACTGACTGAAACGAATCTATATTTCGCAAAATCTTAAACCTGAGACATCACGTGATATATGGACGAATCTGGACGTGAGTTGGACGAATAGGATCTCGTCATCCGTCACGTTTCATGTCAATTGACGGATTGGACGAATAACAAGTCGTCACGTTAATTAACTGATCGCTGACTGATCGCTGACTGCTCCCTGACGAACGGATGACGGGTGACTGATCGTTTTTTTTTTCTGTAAGGGCTACACGTAGCACAGTTCTGTAATAATTGTCCGACACCAGGAAAGAGACAATTCGACTTTGAGCTTTTATTGGTTCTATCTGTTCAGATTACCTGGTACGGGCAAATCCTCTTAAACCATTCTAAGGATTTTTATGAAACTTTACACAAAGGAAGGACAATATATGCAGATGTTGATAAAATTGTCCGAATTCAGGAAAGGGAAATTATTGGACTTTGACTTCTGATAGATTCCATCTCAACAGATAACCTCGTAAGGGCAACTTCTCTTAAATCACTAGAAGAATTTTGATGAAGCCTTGCACAAAGGACAGACACAATATTTAAATATGCATGGATTAGGAATAAAATAATGGTCTGATTCCATGAAGGGGAAATAATTTGACTTTGACTTTTTATTTATTCCCTCTACAATGATCTTTTGGATTTTGACAATTTTTCAAAAGAAATAATTCAAAGGGCATAGTGAAATATAGCTGTTGGAGAGAAAAACGTTTGTCTTTGTAATCCTTTTAAGACGTTTCTTTTTTCAAAGTGTTGTTACAAAATCTCTGTAAAGCTCATGGTTTTCGTGCAAAATGTATAATACGGCAAAAAGTTTGAATGTTATTTCTTTTTTTTATATTTCAACAGAAATTTTTAACTGGAACAACGGCAGTAGAATACCGAAGGAACAAAAATCGAAGTCCAAAGACAGGGCAAAAATGAGAACACAGAAAACTATGACGTTAGACACAAAAACAATGACGCCAGACAGACACAAAGCACAGAACCAGAAACCACAACATTCAGAACAAAGGCACTCACATTGTGAACTCCAGTGAAACTGAGAGTGACAGCAGGTGCTCCGGAAGGGTAAGCATGTCGTGCTCTGTTAACAGCACCCGTCACACTGTAAGTGATTTAATCCGGGAAAATGTCAAAGTCGGTAGTCAAATCCGGGAAGACGTGAATCTAGCAGAATTTCTGTGAAAAATATATTTCTTGGGGATTATTTTATTGTGTCCATACTTGTATTCTGTCAACACTTGTAAAGTTTCCACATCTGCATTGTGTCTACATGTACATCCGTCTAAATTTAGAATTATCATATTGAGTCAGGGTTCAATCAGCTGGAGGGATATGCATTAGCCAGTAGCTGTCATTCCATAATAGCTCTTAACTTGTTTCATATTTGGAACGTAGGTAGTGGTTGATGACCTTTTACCTTGAACTTTGTCCTCACGGTCAGATTATTCCTTTTTTGATGAAAAAAAATGTTTCAGGGCCTGCATGCCATAAATGTGTCATCAGGTCGCATTTTTATGTTGAGATATTACTTCAAGATGATGTGTTATGTACAACAGCTAAATCAGTGAAGGTTGAACTCGAGATCAATTTAAACTACTGTTCAGTTGGATCTTCAGAAACTGATGCCATCTCTGCAAAATCTTAGATCCCTCTAAAAATATTGTAATAAAATATTTTTGATAGCTGTGGTCTTTCAGGGAAAGTCAGTTGCAGACACCAGAGGAGGGTCTGGTGGAACCCTTTTCTGGATAATTTTAAGTTTGTACAGAATTTAGGCAAAAATGACAAACGGTGCACAAATTAGCAAAAAGTAGTCTTAAACCAATGTTCTGGAAGGCTTGATCTGTAAGTGTACTTTTCTTTAACTGTTCAGAATGTGTGGATATATAAATGTATATATTATATTTATACTTTGTTGTTTATTCCGTGACAGCTATTCACTATCTACCCTAGCATTTTTATCTGAATGAACTTACTGCGTGAATTAACTAAACCAATGTCACAGGTCCAGTGGTGCAAACACTATCATTATTAATGCCATGAATCTACTTTGACTAGAAAAAATAAACAATGCACATTAATTCTATAATTAAGAAAACTTATATATTTGTAGAAGGGTTTCACAACACAGTATCAATTGGAAAGTAGTTCCTGCTACATAGAAAAAAGAAGGGAAACGGGGAATGTGTCAAAGAGACAACGACCCAAAGGGGAGTAATAACAACTCCAAGCCACCACACGATCTTCAATGAATGGTGAGGAAACTCCTCACCCAACGGCATGTCGGAGTCGACCCTTGAATAAAGAGTAATCAAGTTCAGCGAAATAAACATCATCATAGACTCCTATAGACATAAAGTAAACTAATTAGAAAAAAAGACAAGACACACAAAGTCTTAATAAATTTCCTTACTTAGGACAGGCGCAAACCTGCTGCGGCGGGGTTAAACTAGTTTTATTGCGCCCAAACCTTCCCCTTACAGCCAATGTGATATATCAAAAAACAATCGTAACAACAGTAAAATTCAGTTGGCAACAGGACTCAATTGTGAAAAATGAAACTGAAAGAACTAAAAATACGGACATAAACATGAAATCACAAGAGACCACTAGCAGTTAACTGACATGCCAGCTCCAGACCCATTACCTACTGACAAAGTAAGTTATGTACCCTCAGTATACAGCTTCCACCAAGATCCCTTCCTGTGAGGAGTTTAGCAAAATGATTTCATGCATATACCGGAATACATAACCCGTGTCCATGCAAAACAGATTTTAGAAATTTAGAATGTGTTTATTTAAAGTGCAAAGACCCTATAAAAAAATCAATGTTAATATCAAAGAAGGCCATACGTAATGACTTGACGACAATACCGTAATTATAACCCCTGATGTAATAGTTTTTCAGTTATGAAAAGATTCCGTTCATTAAAATCGCAAACGTTATTACATACTCGAGCAAATCGAACAAGTTGAGAAATGTAAACACCATATGATGGCGCTAATGGAACATCGCCATCCAGACATAGATAATTAACTACGGGAAAAGAAAAATCGTCCCTTTTATCATAAAGATGCTTTTTAATCTGAAGGAGAGGACAATTGGAAAAAATGAAGATACTGAGTTAAAGGCAAAAAGATGGAAGATGTTTATATGTCACTGGAAACACTGTTATCACACTGCCATTTAATTAACATCATTATTAACTTGGTATAGTGTATAATTATAATTTGCAGGGTAGCTTCCAGTTAGCATCTTGTCATTTGACTTGGGTCTCAGTTGCATGATTTAATATTTGCAAACAGTTATTTTTATTGAAGTTCAGTTTTGATTAACTGTAATTCCAATTTTTCTGTGTTTGGCCATTAGATGGACTTTTTTTATCAATTTTTAAAGACTGGAAAAAAATGAGATTGTAAAATGGTATGGCGCTGTCGGTATTGTCATCGTTCGCGTGGTCGTCTGTAGACACTTTAAAAAAATGTTTTGGTCAATAACTTAAATTCAAGTAGATCAATCCTTATGAAATTTTATCACAATATTCCTTGGCACAAAAGGAGGGCTATGATTGTTTTTTTTTTTTTTTTTTTTTTTTTTTTTTTTNGGGGGGGGGGGGCCTCCCTTTTTTGAAAAAAAGAGCCAAAAAGGGAAAAATTTGGTGTTTTCATGTATTTGCCGGTGGAATTTATATTATCTATTGTATTTTGATTGGGTTCTTTTAGTGTACTCCTGAGGCAATTTCCAATCGGAGGTGTGGCAACGGTTTTCAGGCCGCATGTACGGTTTATGAGATAAATGGGGTCCAAAAGGGGGAATCTCAAAAATGTTTATTTTTTATTTCTACCAATATTTTGATGCATTTATTTCATTAGATTCCTTATGAAAAATTTAAATCACTTTTTACTATTAGATTTTTGATAACTTTTTTTTTCTTTTCCGGGGTATAAGGCCAAACGGGGGCCAAAATTACAACTGTACAGGCTGAAATTGCAATTTTTTGAAAATATGTGTAAAATCTTTATTTTCAATTGAATTTTGATTAGATTTTTTCTTTGGATTCATCTTGATGTTAGCTGTCAGTAGTATGTCAACAGATTTTGCATAATATTTTAGGGGTGTAACGATACACCTACCTCACGAATTGATACTTATCGCGATACAAGGGCTATGGTTCGATGCGTTTCGATTTAATTCATTCTTGCGTCATTTTTTTCAGTGACAGCTAGGAAGATGACAATATTTATTCTATGATGTGTATATAATTAATGTTAACTACTTTACATGTAAATTGTACCAGTTGATTTAGCATTTTCAGTGTTTTTCTATTGTAAAAAGTAATCCAGTGATTTGTTTGCTCCAGCAGCTATAGTACTGATACTTAAAACTAATCTCAGATCTTTATTATTTAATAATTTTTAGCAAACTCAAACTGGAAGTGTAATAAAAACTAAGTAATTGTAAAGAATTCTCTCTCTATAAAAGCTGTATGAAATATATAAGCTTTGAACGTTCCTTATTTGAAGAAAACTAAAAAAAAACACGACCGGCAGGTCGGATCATTTTTACATGCCCGTAGTTGGTTTTGTTCGTTACTGCGCTTCAGCGGTAATTAGTCATACCGCTTAAACCGGAAGTTTACATTAGGGTTGTTTCCTCCAACAAAACAAAGATTTTCGGCTTATGTTGCTAACTTCTCGTGAATATTTTGACGTATATAGTTAGCGGTTGCATACAAAGACACGTTTGTTACTTGCATTGACTACGCTGCAATCGCATGTCATTTTGTCTGCGGTTTAGTTGTTAACTTTCGTTTGTAACATACTAAATATTCCGGATAGAAACCGATTCGAAATACGGGCTAAAGAACCGAAAATCGAACCGAACAAAAAAAAAATCGCGGTTCATCGATACTTCGGTGAATCGTTACCCCCTATAATATTTACACTTTCTGATCTTTCAGGGTTCAATAGAACTAGCTTTTATGTTCCTAGTTTGTGTCCAGCTAATTACTGTGCAATGCTTCTTATTGTCTTAATGTAGTTACTGTGTCAAAGCTCTTAACTGTGTCTACATTCATAAGCACTTTCAATTACATTTGTTCAAATTTCAGAGGTCGACATGCTGCGGTCGTATCATGCTGTTCTCGGCGTAGCCCTTCGTTTTTTGTTTTTTGTTTTAATCATATCTCAGCACCTTCATGCCATAAACAGATGATGATTGGTACATGTAATTATATAAGTGATTACATCTTCCGAAGTAACCAACATCCAAACCAGATTTATGTCTCTTTGACCTACATTTTCTGCATCAATAAATTAATTACATTCGCCTTTTAGGTCCATATGTCAACAATGTTTAAAAAAACTTGAATTAAGAAATTAAATTTTGATGAAAAATTGTTGCTTATAGTTTTCAATAAGCTTTTCAAGTTTTATTTTCGCTTTAGCTTTGGTAAGTTTACTAAAAATGGCCATGGCTAACAATTTTTACATATCATTACATATTTTAGCCAAATTTTCATAGAAAAAAAAAAACAATTCTGGCCATACCATGAAGCCTTTCATTTACATGTATGTTTCCTATGCTAATAATACAATTTAATAAGGTAGTATATTGATATTAATGTTGTGTACAACCTAACTTCTGTCTCACACCTTGGCTATTATTTTTGCAGAGTTTATATCAAACACATTTACTGATGAAAAACTGATGAAAAGCGAACGTATTGCGTTCAATTAAAAACGACCGTAAAACGACCTTACCGTAATACGGTTGATAATATACGGACGTAATACGGATACTGTTATACGGATGTATTACGGATGTTAACGTTTTGGACGTATTATGTCCGTAAAACATACGTGTTACGGACGTGATATACTACGTCCGTAACGGACTTTCTATTTTTCCTGTGTATGTAGCGTACACAGGTCTGTGATCGAAATTGAATTGATGATAAAAATATTCTGAAGCGTTTCGATAATTTTCCGGGAATTTCGTCTTTTTTTTTTCTTATTTTGCACTATCCGGAGATTCTGTATATTTCCGTAAATAATAAGTCTTATAAAATATTCAACTCACTATCATCTGAAACGAATAAGTAAATATAACAAATAACAAAATGCCGAAGTTACTGTGAATTTAGTTTTTGCATATGCGCATTTCGAAAACTTATGGGTCTTCAGTGCAGATCAAATCAAAACAATTGAAACTCCATCAAGCTAATCATGTGTAAAATTGATAAGAGAACAAATGACCAATAAGATCTAAAAAGGAAAGCTAAATTAACTTTGAACAGAGCTATACAAGAAGGAGAGACCCCTTAAGTTTAACACAATTTTCTTAAATTTAGATATTGCAAATTGTTTTTTTCAACAAGTACGGTTTTCTGGCCAGCATCGAAGTACTGGCCACTGGATTGGTGATTACCATCAGTGACTGATAAATTGAATATTTCAAAGACGAAACATTTTCTGATAAAATTAAGCTTTAACTATCCGAGTTATAAAACACATTGAGTCACGTTAAACAGATTTTTATTTCTTACGTTTGGCTGGGATCGTTTTGAGGGATTCTAAATGTTGGAACCCCCTTTTTCTTAAAAACATATTAAAAATTTATGTAAAATCGATGCTAATCTGTCAAAACAAATGGCAAAATTGCATGGAAGCTCTTTCTTTTCAGACTTCATTGGAACTAATTTTTCAAAAGCTGGATTTCTCGATGGAATGGTATTGAGGTACTTTTCAGCTTTCTAGGATATACCTTTAAAAAGGGAAACATTTTTATCTGTGAATATATCTCCATATATGCTAAACCTTTTAGTTTTTTGTTGTTTTTTTTTTTTTTTTTTTTTTGAAATATAAAATACGAGACAAATGACAACATATCTTTTCATGAATATCTACAAAAAAAGGTAGGCATAAAGGCTAAAAAACACATAGAATGATGCCAAACACTCCCACTCTCTGCTTAAAAGAAATTTGAACCTTGGTAAGGTTTCTAAAGAACTTGGTTTAAATGGACATGAACCAAATTTTCTTGGTACTGTACAACGTACCCGAAAGTGATTGGTACGTTTAATGTCACGTTGCTGCTGACTGTACACCATTTATTTGGGATAACTTCAAAAGCAATGGAAAATCATTTAAATATTAAATCGAATATTTCAAAAACGAAACATTTACTCATAATATAAAGTTTTTACTAATTCATTTAACTATATGAGTTATAAAACACATTGAGTCAATTTAAAAAAAATACATATTTCTGCTGTTTTTCTCCGATATTCAGGGATTCTGGATGTAAGAAGCCCATTTTTCTGAAAAATATTTAAATTTTAAGTAAACAAATAATGCAAAACTGACAAAACAAATGGCAAAATTGAATAAAAGCTCTTTGTTTCCCACCAAACGTATGAAATTATGTTTGATTAGTTTGAGAAGGAAACCACGTGTCTGCCGTTACAAAAAATACCACATAGGTGTAAATTGCTGCTTTGGGCAATTAACCACAAAACCGTTACGGATATAAAAAATCTGCTGAGAATTCAAAGTTATCTGCATGACACAATCTACCTGCCCTGCAATGTTGAAGAAAATCTGACTACCCGTTTTGGAGTTATTGCCCTTATCGTAAAAATTTCTAAATTTTTCAATTTTAATAAAAAAAACTAAATGATAGAGGTCAACTTTATATAGCAAAAATGTTCAGCATATAAAGATCTACCCCCCTTAAATTTTGAAAAAAAATGTGAATACTTGCAGGAGTTATTGCCCATATTGCCCTTTATTCTTAAAATTTTCGTTATTTTATACATTTTGCCTTATATCAGATAGAGACTACGTTTTAGATGCAGAAATGTTTATCATGTCAGGGACTACATTTTATCATCATGACTGGAATTGTCTGACATGCATGCATCTCTTCTAAGATGGCCGAAAGCAGGGAGGTAAGCTTAACTTTAGCCCTTATGGGAAAACAAATTCCGAGATGTTTTCTCTCAAACTATGTGCCCAACTCGAACTAACTTGGTCACAAGTGTCCTCGATTGATCCCCTTTCAAAAAATTGTCTGGGAAGTCAGCATTAGATCCGAGATGGCCGCCAGTAGGGAACATATTTTAATGTTAACACACTGAGAAAGAATAAAAGATATGTTTTTCCTCCTAAGGAAGATACCCAATTAGAATCAATATACATCGGCAAACGAGTACCGAAGCAAAAACAAGGAAAGGGGAAATTCTAAAATCATAAATAAAAAATCATGGCAATTCACAGCAACACGAACTGAGACAGTATGACAAAGACAAAACAAATAAAAAAAAATGAACAAGAACTCCACAAAACAAAAGCACTAGCAGTGTGAACCCCTATAAAAACTGAGGTATCATCAGGTGCTCCGGAAGGGTAAGCATGATCTGCTCAACATGTGGGACCCGTCACACTGCTAGTGAAAAGTCCGGTTTTGTCACAATCGGTGTTAGTCAGTCCGGTAACAAACTCTGGATCTACCCAAAAATATCTGTTCTCATTTGTGAAACAGAAACATTGTAATGGTCTGTCAAATCGTGGTGACGACCGTAAAACTTCTGTAGTGACAATTGCAACAGTGACTGAACATACCCTTGATGTATAACTTTTTGAGACAGTAATTTCGCTCTGTTGACAAAATCGCTGTACAAACTACAGGCAAGGCAATAGCGAATGAGTTGTGAAATGTACACGTCATATGCCGGAGAAGTGGGAATATTACTGCTCAAAAACGGAAAGTTCACTATTGGAAAGTCGTAAAGTTTTGTTTTCAGACGTCCAGAGTTGTCAATGTAGAGGTATAGGTCCAGGTATGATGCTGATGATGGTGTATCAGTGGTCTCTTTAATTTCGAGTTCATTTGGGTATATGAGATGAAGGTTATCCTTAAATTGAGGATTGTTCAATGAAAGAACATCATCTATATAACGGAAACTGAAATTAAAGGATTTGGCTAGCTTATTGTCTTTTTTCTGAACTAGCCCTTGTATGAACCTGGCTTCATACGAATAAAGAAACAAATCTGCTAGAAGCGGCGCACAATTAGTCCCCATAGGTATCCCCATTGTCTGCTTGAAAACTTGTCCTCCAAATTCCACAAATATGTTATCAATCAAGAATTCCAGCATTGCAATGACATCCGCCTCTGTATACTTTTTGTGTGAATCAGTGTGATGTTTAACAAAATAGGCCCCATATTTACCTGTCACTAAATATGAATATCTTCTTTCACCCTTTTTAGTACAGAAAGACTGATGTATTAAATCCCGGAGTACTGACTTTAGCTTATCATGTGGAAGAGTAGTATAGAGAGTAAAAAAATCAAATGTTTTGATACTGCCGCAGTGGTTGAGTTCAGTTGAAGATAGATATTCTAATAAGTCTTTTGAGTTTTTGAGAATCCACATCTGATTCACTCCACTTGTTGAGTATACTTTATCACTATATATCTTTAGGCCATCTTTGACTGCAGTAAGTAATGAAGTGAGGAGCTTAGAAAGGTCTCATTCGACATGGCCACCAGCAGGTAACATATAACAGTTGAACCCTATTTGAAATGCATTGTAAGATCTTGTCCTCTGACACATTGGGCCATTGAGGTCTATAAACATAAAAAAATGAGACCATTTAACATTGTGGTTATTTGGACTGTCTCTGTCAGCCATGGACCAGGTTAGCTTAAGGCTCTTGAGTGCATCTAGTTGCTGTCTCCGAATAAATTGCACAATTGGACAGTGGGCTTTCCACAACCTATTTTTAGTTTTGGGGTAAATGAAACAAATATATACACTGGAAATTTTCATGTATTTTCTGAACATTGAACCCGTTAAGCAGAAAGGGATTTCGATAATTGAGAACCAGATTTACCATTTTACGGCTTTGAAATAAATAGATGTGCCTAGCATGTTTCTTGTTTAAACTCTGTTACATTTTTTGTTTCCACCATGTTTTTGTAAAGACCTTGCAACATATCCTTTCATTGCTTAGATATGAAACAACTTAATAAAGAAAAAACATCAATGAAAGTAAATCCCCCAATCAAAAGTTGATAAAACAGTGTGCATATTTTAAAATTGTGCAGTATATACAAAAACATCAGTAGGGAGTAAACATTTGATATATACATTGGACAGGCGGGTTTGACAAGAAAACAAAACGATTTTTTTTGCTGAATATAAGGGATAAGAGATCACATTTCGTAAAGGCAGGATAGCAATATCTCAAGACTTGAACTATCCTGGATATTTATATATTGCAAAAGGGTAAAAAGATAGTACTTCTGTTTATACATTTGTACATGTATAAATATTATCTGGAAATTATTTCTCCTTGTCTGTTGTAAATCCAACGTATTCTCTAGTTCATTGCTCTAAGATATTCAATCTTTCATCCGATAACTACCTTTGTCCGATGTATTTGTTAATGTCTTTTAGTAATATATAGGAGAAATTTGCTGATGATGGTAAAAATTATTTGAATTAATTTATTTTAAAATTCTCAGCCTCATAGTTACTTCCTAGAGCACCCGACAACACCAATCTTTTGAGGTTTACACTGCCTCACTCCCCCTTTTTGCGTTCCTGTTTATTTCTGTTTATTTGTTATATTGTATTCATATTGTCTCCATTTGTATTACATATGTTTTTCTTTTTTTTTATATATATATAAAAAAGAATTGCATGTTTTTTTGCTTCAATGAGTGGTTGTTTATTTGCTCAGCCACATTCTTGTTGTTTGACATAATTATGTCATAATTACGACATTTTATCTCAAAGATAATAGATTATACCTCATAATCATCAAATAACATTGTTTCACCATGGGATAGTATATAAATAATATCTAATAAACATGAGATGTTATCTCATAATTATAAGATACTTATCTCATAAGTATGATATGTTATCTTAAAATTACGAACTTTTAATTTGCATCAATACCCTTCAATGTTTTCAGAAAGATAAATAAAGTACATAGTTTAAAATTTTGATAAATAAAGTGTCATGAATTTTTAATTAAATCAACTTACATAGTGCTCTCTAGTAGGTCTGCACTATGACAGTTCTTTTTATATGTTCTTTATTCTTATTATTTCTTTCTAAAGATATTCATTCAACGTGTAAGGGCCGTTGCCGCTTAATTAAACTGTAATAGGCAATCCTTTTTAAGAAACTTCTGAAACTGATTTCTATAAGTATAAGTATATTTTTTTTTAAAGTATGGCTCATTTAGAGCTTCTCGACGAAGAGAAAATGTCAACATAACACCAGACTAAAATTGGAAATACAAAGTTCCGAAGGACTGTTGCCACCAAACTATCTTGTGATTGTAGAAGACGTTTAAATAACTTTTACGACATTCGTAACGTTATCAAACGAGAGATTGGAATTTCTAACGACAGCAGTAAAGTTTAAATTTTGCACCTTTCCCAAAATTTTGATGCTTTTCTCAACCTGTAAAAAATATAAGGGTTTTGTTGTTAATGTCTTCATTTCTCACCAAGCCCGTCGTGTGAGGTGCAATTTCGTGTTCCAATTTTAACCAGGATTCGACTCTGAAAATAATTTATTTTCTGTTAGCCCTTACTAATAATGGGTATCCATTTGCAGATCAAACACTGCAGGGCTTCATTCCGTGTATGACACTCGGTAGATGCCCTTGATACTGGATTTGGCTTCCTATTTCGATATTTTTAGAAATGATTACTTCTTTTTGGACTTCTTTTTTATTATGGCTTTCCATATTATTTGATTTTAATGTAAAAATCAAATAACATCTTTGGAGACCACTCGCCACCTTGCCGTACGCCTTGTAATTCCGAAATTAATTTTATGTTATGGCATTCCTCTTTATCATATTTCTCAAATGTTCATACCATGCCTTAATAAAAGCCAGTTGTATCCTGTTCTATCAGGCTAGAATACTTCTAGCAGCAACTTTGCGTGCAAAATACTATCATAGGCCTTTTTGGAATCTGTACATATTATTTAGAACGGTGAGTTGGTTCTCCTTGCTTCTTTGTTGCACTCAGAAATAATCAGACCTGCAATTGTTGGAGACTGACCCCCTATGAAACCTGTCTGCATAAATCTTTGATGTTCTGGAATAGATGTTTTGTTTCATTTTAACTGGACCTGCTTTGCGTCTTCTCTCGGTTACAATGATTCGTCCAATGATCCTGTGTCGTTTTGTGGCTTTTGTCTTTACATGTGAAAAGGAAGACCAGTGTTACATACTAGTCTTTCTCAAATACTAGGATTTTCCCCCTAAAAATGAGTATATAGTTAGATTTCTCTCCCCCCCCCCCCCCCCCAAAAAAAAAAGTATATGCCGAAAGGTACTTGTGACAGGAAGTATATCACTAGACACTTTTGATTTTCACTGCTTACCGTTTAAACATTTTGTTATTAAATAAGAACGTTTGCTGTGGCTATTTTTCCGTTGTAATCTACGGCTCGATGGTCAGTCAGTAAGATGAGAACAGAACTGTTTTTGCCAATTGCATGTTTTTAAAAGAATTACAACAGTTTGGTACCAAAGGCACAGCTATGAATTATGGGTTGATAATGGTGACGAACAACAAAGTTACAGATGAATCATATTTTATGGTCTTCCAAACGTTTAGATTTTATCTGCACTGAAGAGACATAAGTTGTCGAAATGCGCATATGCAGAAATAAATTCACAGTAACTTCGGTATTTAGTTATTGATATATAAAACATGTTTAATTGTGTACGTTTCGCCCTTTATTTTCAAAACGATTCGAAATAGAGGTTAAGTTTTATATATAGAAATGTGTAGCATGTCAAGGAATTCATTTTATCTTCATAATGGAAGTTGTCTGAATGCCGGTACCTCATCCAAGATGGCCGCCAGCGGAGAACTTGTTTAATATTGAACACTATGGGAACCACATTCAAACATTTTCTCCTCTGAAATTACTCGGTTAATTAGAACCCTCCTTGGTCACAAATGTTCTTAATTGGTCCCCTTTAGAAATATGTTGAGGAGGTCCGTATCAGATCATAGATGGCTGCCAGCGGGTAATATGTTTACTATTGAAAGGGGATGCCTTTAAAGATCTTCTCCTCTTAAACCACTGAGCCAATTTTAATAAACATTGGCTTTTATCATAGCATTGGTATCTAGATTCAAAATTATGTTTGATTAGTTTGAGAAGGAAATCACGTGTCTGCCGTTACGAAAAATTCCACATAGGGGTAAATTGCTGCTTTATACAATTAACGAGAAACCGTAACAGATATAGAAAAAATCTGCTACGAATTCAAAGTAATTTGCATGACAAGATCTACCTACCCTGCAATGTTGAAGAAAATCTGATTACCCATTTTGGAATGATGGCCCTTTTCGTAAAAAATTCTAAAATTTTCATTTTTTTTTTCTTTAATAAAAAACCACTAAATGATAGAGGTCAACTTTATTTAGCAAAAATGTTCAGCATATGTGCATACTTGCAGGGAGTCATTGCCCATATTGCCCTTTATTTTGAAAATTTTCGTTATTTTATACATCTTGCCTTATATTTCTAAAACGATTTCAGATAGAGATTACGTTTTAGATGCAGAAATGTTTATCATGTCAGGGACTACATTTTATCATCATGATTGGAATTGTTTGACATGCTTGCATCTCTTCCAAGATGGCCGAAAGCAGGGAGCTTAGCTCAACATTGGACCTTATCGGAAAACAAATTCCAAGATGTTTTCTCTGAAACTATGTGCCCAACTCGAACTAACTTGGTCACAACTGTCCTTGATTGATCCCCTTTCAAAAAAAAAAAAAATTATCTGGCAAGTCAGCATCAGATCCAGGTAGGCTAACAAGAGGAAAAGATATTTTAATATTAACACAATGAGAAAGAAAAAAAAGATATGTTTTCCTTCTAAGGAAGATACCCAATTAGAACCAAACTATGTCTCATTCAACATGGCCACCAGCAGGGAACACAGAACGGTTCAACCTTATTTGAAATGCATTGTAAGATCTTGTCCTCTGACGTAGGGCTTGTTACCTAAACTTTGTTCAATTCATGTGACGCAACTTTATAAAACTTATTTGGAGTGTGATACAACGTCAATATGAATGTTAAAAAAATATCGATTCTTTCTGCTTCCATCGACTTTATTCGAGAATCGACAAACCAGATGAGCACATACGCTTCTCATTTCTTATCGTATAAAAACCTACTAGAATGGAATAAAAAAGATAACAGGAAACACCTACAATGGCCGAACAACATAGCCACATGCGAGAAAGTAAAAAGGAATTGCAAAAGAAAAAACCCACAATAAAAATACAAAAGACAAACATAAACAACGATAGGAACTCGGGACAGCCGGACTTGGTACCGGCACTAGCAAAAGCCAGCGGTAGGGTTAACTACTAGAAACCTTTTTTTTCAATTAATCTTCTAATACCTGTGATGCTGATGTCGAGAGAAACTACCTTCCAGCCGAGACTCTTCCACGTCGCCATATCGCTATGACACTTACGGACATATATTAACGGCAATCTTAACATCATTGAAGATAAAGAAGTTCAACAATTCTAATGAAAAGAGTCTACTTTCTAAAATTAACTAGCATGTTCTGATATAATTAAAGACTTAATTTTACACAGAGTAACCAAAACAGAATAATGCAAACAAGAAAATTGAGACAAAAAAGACATTAATCTGTTTAAAGATACGATTATTACCAAGATCACCAACAGAACAGATTTTTATAAAGATAACTATATTAAGCCAGCCCCAATACTGTCTGTTAATAAAAACAAGTCAAAATTGAAGGATCCAGGTAAAAATATGTGTTTGTACCTGATGACAAGGCTTCCAACAAAGCTGCTATCGTGTGAATGAAATACTAAATAGACGTCCGACATTCCTATAGCTCACCCTACGTGGTGAGTATTTATGAACTGGTGTGATTTGTATTCATTTGTTCTACTCTTGATGAAACGTAACCTTACTATCAAAGCCACAAATACTACACTCTAAATGATACTGCCGATGTTCACTGAATTATATCATTATTCTTAACGAAACCCTTCGGGAGGTACTGAGTTTGTGTTTCTTCCGTATTGAGTCAGTGTTTTACCAGCAGACTAAGCTCTGTGAGCAAGCCAACAGTTTAGCAGCGAGCATCCCCTGACCCATCTTTCAAAATTACGTATTGTCATTTTCTCTCCTTTCAAGATTGTGGTCATGGAGTGAGAAATCTGCCTGTATTGGGTTATATTCGTATCAAGCGGGTCAGATAAAGGGGCGGTATTTTTACCCATAGACCCGTTAATCCCTACCGCTTGTTTTTGCTTATGCCAGAAACATGTCTTAATTTCCTATCGTTGTTTACGTTTGTCTTATATAGCTTTTTTTAAGGAAAGGTTTGAAAGAATGTCCTGAATATCGAAATAAACAGGAACATGTTTTTGGACATCCGGTTGACATTTGCGACAGTGGTTTCAAAGATAAGACGAAAAGTGAATTTACCGTAGGGCCAATGTTAAACTTTGTTATGTGTTGACGGCCATGTTTTGTCAAATAGGAACGAAATGTTCAATCTTTGTAAAGAACCTTCCATACATGATATCAGTACAGTTTATTATATTTGTTTCAATAGTTTCAGAGCAGATATCGAAATTGAAGTTTTCCCCATAGGCTGCAATGTTGTATGTAAGATCCGCACTGGGGGCCAGGTCTTTTTTTCGAATCGAAACGAAATGTGCAATCGTTGTAAAGAACCTTCTATGCATGATTTCAGTACAGTTTAATTATATTTGCTTCAATTGTTTCAGAGCATATGTTGAAAATGATATTTTCCCATATGAGCCAATGCTGAAACTACAGTACTTGTAGGGTAAAACAAAACCATGGTGTATGGTGTATGGTGCATGGTGTAATGGTGTATGGTTCAATGATGCATGGTGTATGGTTAAATGGTGCATGGTGTATGGTTCAATGGTTCATGGTGTATGGTGTAATGGTACTTGGTAACTCTGGACCATACACCATATACATGATCGACCGACACACTGTAAACGAGAGACAATGAACTGCATGGCGCCTCCGGACTGGTGCAATCGAAGTTAATATAAAATACATTTTTAAAAACATGTAAACCGTATAAAGCAAGCACTGATAGAGAAAATTAATCGTGCCTTTTATACGCCAGCAGGTGGCTATTCTCTAATACCATGAATAATAATTAATAGCAAAAAAAAAATTATGAAACCGCCAAAACATTTTTTTTTCAATTTGTATCTTAACGTGCCGATGCACATTTAAATTATGTTCGTGAAGATCGCGATTGTTCATGACATTTATTTTTCAATAAATTTTGTAAAAAAACTTGACAAAAGTAATATTTTTTTCAACAATTTTACGATTCCGAAAACTTGCGAGAAAATATTATGATGTAAAGGACGTATTGATATTCAAATACTCACAGTGCGCAAAAGGATATTTCCCTTTGGCATAATGTTCCCTGAAACATGCAAGAAATGTATATACTGACAAACACATATTCAGAATATTTTGCTGTAAATGTCAACAAAACTCAAATTGCATGTATACAAAGGCTAGATGATATTAAATTTAGCATGTACAGTAACCGAGACCTGAATTCGGACATAAACGGAAAAGTGACCTAATTTTGCCTGGATGCTGACCTACCCCTAAAAATGCATGCACATGCAAAGTTAGATGATTATACCATGCACAGTTACTTAGATCTGAACTCAGACATAAACCTGAATGTAAGTCACTCATGCGGATAATATAGTTCAAAGTGACCTTATTTTGCCTGGATACTGACCAACCCCCGAAGATGCAATGCACATGCAAAGTTAGATGATCCTACCATGTACAGTTACTTAGATCTGAACTGGGGCGTAAACTTGAATGTAAGTCAATCATGCGGAAAACATAGGTCAAAGTGACCTAATTTTGCATGGATGCTGACCTACTCCCAAGACCTACCCCCAAGGATGCATGCACATGCAAAGTAAGATAATCCTACCATGTACAGTTACTTAGATCTGTACTCGGACGTAAACTTGAATATTAGTCACTCGTGCGGAAAAGATAGGTCAAAATAACCTAATTTTGTCTGGATGCTGACCTACCCCCAAAGATGCATGCACATGCAAGGTTAGATGACTGTACCGGGTACAGTTACTTAGCTCTGAACTTCGAGATCTGAACTCGGACGTAAACTTGAATGTAATTCGATCATGCGGAAAATATAGGTCAAAGTGACCTGATTTTGCCTGGATGCTGACCTACCCCCAAAGATGCATGTTTGATATTACTGATTATTCGCAATAATATTTCAAATATTGCATATTTAATATTACTGATTATTCGGATTTCGTTTGGTTTTATGCATTTTAACATTTTCTTGAAATTATGGATTTCCTTTGTTTGGGTTCTAGTGCTGCTGATGAGGAATAAATTTCCGAAATGGCCATACAGCTCATTAAAATTATTGCAGTTGGAGTAAACATATGTGTTATGGTCTCATGTTCATTTACTCCATATCCTTTCGTAAAATTTTTAATACAGGAGTTTGTCATTTATTGCAGTTTGGAGTTGGTAAAACAATTCCCCTTGGTAGAGATGTATGTTCTTTATTTTTCTTTGATATGGTGTACTTGTACATGAGATAATTTCTCATGTGTAAACCTTGTTCAATTATTATTATCTAAATTTATGTAAATTCTAAAACCGAAGGATTAACTCCCTGTATCATAGTTTTGTCCTTAGCTTTATTTGACATTACTGATTATTCGGATTTGGTTTAATTTTATGCATTTTAACATTTTTAGAAATTATGGATTTCCCTTGTTTGGGTTCTAGTGCTGCTGGTGAGGAATAAATATCCGAAATGGCCATACAGCTCATTAAAATTATTGCACTTGGAGTTAACATATGTGTTATGTTCTCATGTTCATTTACTCCATATACTTTCGTAAAATATGCACATCCAAGGTTAGATGATCCTACCATGTACAGTTACTGAGATATCAACTCGGACCTAAAATTAAATGAAAGCCAGTCAAGCGGAAGATATAGATCAAAGAGACCTACAGTTGGGTGCTGACGCAACATTCCATCCAAGTGCACTCCAAAAGCGTTCCTCGCGTGCACTTCGTTTGCACTTGAAAGTGATACCATGACAGCCTGGAGTGAACTTGTGACCACTTTCAAGTGCACTTGAAAAGAAGATGCGATCGCGGGAGTGATCGCAAAGTGCACTTGAAGTGAACTTCGTGGCAGCTTTGGATTACTCTTAGCGATTGGTCAGTTCAAAACACGTGACGTGACGTGACGAAATTAACTTTAGGCAAAAAGTATGAAAACTCGACGACTTAACTCTCTTTTTAATCTATTTTTTTTATAATAAATTAAAACCAAAATGCCATTATAAATTATAGCGTTCTTTTGTTTTATTTTAACATTCCATGCTTACATCACATTATACTCTACATAAATATTTCAAAAAAGGGTATTTCACCGAGACCTATGTTCATGCTTAAATTCATATGTTATTTCAAAAAAACTTTCTCACAATACCAAATTTATACATCGATTTTCAAAAATGACCTCAAAAGTGGGAGATATTATTCATGTTATTTGTCAGTGCTTTTTTTTTTTTTCGCAACTCAACATTTGTATGTATTTTTCCCATTTACCTTATAAGATTGAAATATTTTGCAGTTTAGCTGTTTTCCTTTCTCGCGATACTAAATTTATGCATCTTTTGTCAAAAATGAAACCAAAAGTGGGAGATATTATATGTTGGTGCTTATTTTGATTGTCGCATGTATTTTTCCTAAAATTAAATTATGAGATTGCAATATTTTGCATTTCAGCTTTTTTCCTTTATCGCGATACTTTTGTCAAAAATGACCTCAGAAATTGGAGATATTATATATTGGTGCTTATTTCAATTGTCGCGACACAACATTTATATGTATTTTTCCCAAAAATAACTTATAAGATTGAAATATTTTGCATTTCAGCTTTTTTCCTCTCTCGCGATACCAAATTTATACATTTTTGTCAAAAAATGACCTCAGAAGTGGGAGATATTATATGTCGGTGCTTATTTCAATTGTCGCGACACAACATTTACATATTTAACGAAAGGATATGGAGTAAATGAACATGAGACCATAACACATATGTTAACTCCAACTGCAATAATTTTAATGAGCTGTATGGCCATTTCGGAAATGTATTCCTCATCACCAGCACTAGAACCCAAACAAAGGAAATCCATAATGTCATAAAATGAAAACCAAACGAAATCCGAATAATCAGTAATATAAAATATAGCTAAGGACAAAACTACGATGGTGGGAGTTAATCCTTTGGTTTTAGAATTTACATAAATTTAGATAATAGAAATTGAACAAAGTGTACACATGAGATATTATCTCATGTACAAGTACACCACATCTAAGAAAAATAAAGAGCATACATCTCTACCACGGGGAACATGTATTTTTTTTCCAAAATTACCTTATAGGATTGAAATATTTTACATTTCAGCTTTTTTCCTTTCTCGCGATACCAAATTTATCCATCTTTTGTCAAAAATGACCTCAGAAGTAGGAGATATTATATGTCGGTGCTTATTTCAATTGTCGCGACACAACATTTACATGTATTTTTCCCAAAATTACCTATAAGATTGAAATATTTTGCATTTCAGCTTTTTTCCTGTCTCGCGATGCCAAATTTATACATCTTTTGTCAAAAATGACCTCAGAAGTGGGAGATATTATATGTCGGTGCTTATTTCAATTGTCGCGACACAACATTTATATGTATTTTTCCCCAAATTACCTTATAAAACTGAAATATTTTCAATTTCAGCTTTTTTCCTTTCTCGTGATGCCAAATTTATACATCTTTTGTTAAAAATGACCTCAAAAGTGGGAGATATTATATGTCGGTGCTTATTTCAATTGTCGCGACACAACAATTATATATATATTTTTTTTTTCCAAAATCACCTTATAAGACTGAAATATTTTGCAGTTTAGCTGTTTTCCTTTCTCGCGATACTAAATTTATGCATCTTTTGTCAAAAATGAATTCAAAAGTTGGAGATATTATATGTTGGTGCTTATTTCAATTGTCGCATGTATTTTTCCCAATATTACCTCATATAAAACTTCTTTGAAAAGATTTGATAAAGTAAAATATTTCAAAAAATGAATTATTTTGGTTATTTGTAAAGATTAAGTATAAACCATATAATGAAAACCTAATTGACTTTCTCAAAAAACATATTTATATAAAGATTTACAAAAAGCTATATCGTAACATATAAAACTTCTTCAAAGGATATAATAAGTAATTTTTTTTTT
>MJUU01044996.1:47517-80669 GCA_002080025.1 Modiolus philippinarum
GGGGAGTAATAACAACTCAAAGCCACCATAAGATCTTCAATGAACTGTGAGAAAACCCAACACCCAACGGCAGGTCGGAGTCGGCCCCTAAATAAAGAGTAATCAAGTTCAGCGAAATAAACATGATCCTAGACTCCTATAGACATAAAGTAAACCAACTAGAAAAAGACAAGACACACAAAGGCTTAATAAATTTCCTGACTTGGGACAGGCGCAAACCTGTTGCGGCGAGGTTTAACTAGTTTTATTGGGCCCAAATCTTCCCCCTACAGCCATGTATTTTAACAGAAATGGTGGTTTTAACCGGTTTTACGGCGTGCCAAACCTCCGTCCGATTCAGTTGCGGCTATGTCCGGCTGCAACTCAACAGCAATTGCAATGGACTTGTTCATCACAGTACTAAAACAACAAAATAATATACAATCGATTGGAAGCGAACTAAAGTCATATACTATTTATCTTTCTTTAAAAAACATCAGTGTAAGTCAAAGTGATTCAACCATGGCGGTACATGCTTTTTTGTATCAACACATAATTCGTCACATCAGATTATTTATTTATCCTTTTGTATTTCAAACACATTTTTGGTTCTTCAGATAAAAGTTTGATTAATTATTTTCATGACTTTCATCGAAACCCAGATTAAATTATTTATTTGAAAAATCGCCTAAGCCCCCTGTAAAATCCAATGGTCCCCTTAATATTTTTCATGTCTTTGGTTATTGACAGAAATTGTTATTTTTAAATAAACTACAATCTTTTAATATTCATATAACATGACATGTGTTATAGTGTTTTATTATTATTTAATCCTTGAGAAATACAAAAAATATCATAAAACAAAGTTTTCCTCGAAAAATATTAGTAGTCGTAGAAGTCTGCATGTATTGTTTTATGTCATGCTTTCCTTGTCATGAATGGTCACGCAAAAGAAAAAAAGGGACATCAGATGGTACTAAAGAAGGGTACCAGAATGGGTTGATTGTTATCTAGATTTTCATATCGAAGTTCGGAATAGGGCCAAAACAGTGATCAATATGTCTAATATTTTAATTTGGAGGCCTGATGTTATAAATTTGTAGTGCTTGGGGTTTATATTGAAATTTAGAGACCACGTATTCGATATTTTTATTGTAGAAGAATTTAACTCCGGTGGTTTTTCGCCTGCCTTGTTTTTTGTCCTTTTGAAATCGGCTCTTGGCATTTCTGTTCGGTAATTTTTTTTAAACATTTAGTAACAAGTACTCATAATTCGCAACAATCATTTTGTAAAGCTATTTAATTCAATATTAAAGAATGTAAACTTTACCGACGAAAAGCTAGAAATATATAACTAAAATCAATGAAAAACATCAAAATGATCAAAAAACCAATCTGACATTCAGACGAATATAAATTGATGGTACGTTTTAAGGTCGTAACATAGTCCATGAATAACTCATTGCATGAATACTTAATACGCATATATATCGCTTTGGTTTGACAACCATCAGAATATTAATATTTACTACTATTCTTTTATCAACCGCAGTAGAAGAAGCTTCTTCAAAACAAAATGTTTACGTGTGTTTTCTTCAATTGTGTTGTTGTTTTGCAGTTCTCCTGTGGATTATGTGGTTTGTAAGTCTCGTCAGTGACCATCCAAAATTCACAATAAAACTTGTATTCAAAAACGTTTCCCGCCATAACATGACGTCTGATTTTTATAAGGTACGAAAGTTTCGAATGAATTTTAATTTGTTTACCCGGAAGTTTAATATTTATTAAGTCTTACAGACCCTCTTTTCAGTCATTGTAGCTGCTCCCTGTTTTTCTCTTATTTAAGATTCCCGGATTAATGTAAAAGATGTGATAACAGAAAACATTTACAGTAGCTGAAAATTACAGTCACACAATCTGCCAGGGAACTAAACTGGAAAAACACAAACAAGACAAAAGACAAACGTAAACAACGATAGGAACCCAGGACATCCGTCTTGAACTTACTATGAGGTATGAGCAAAGCTCATTGTTGAAGGCCTCATGGTGACTTCAAGATGAAGAACAACAATAAAAGCGTTGTTCCTTCGCTTGTTTTTTACGATGTATTTGTAGAGACTTTGTCTCATGTGCATTTACTCCATATCATTTTATTCACCAACCAGACTTGGTACCGGAACTAGCAAAAGCCAGCGGTAGGGTTAAACCGGTTTATGGGTACCCAAACCTCCCTTTATCTGTCCCGTTTCCCTACAGTATCATAAATAACTAGATACCGAAGTTATTGTGAATTTTGATTCTGCATATGCGCATTTCGACAATTTATGTCTCTTCAGTGCAGATAAAATCTTAAGTTTGGAAGGCAATAATGTCAAAGATGTTTAAAAACTGACAGAGAACAAATTACCAAATATGATCTAAATAGAAAACCAAAATCAGTTAAGGACAGAGCTTTGCATGAGGGAGATATTCCTTAGTTTCAACAAAATTTACAAAAACTAGATATTGTAAGGTTTTAAATATATTCGGCTTTCGGGTCAGCACCGAAAGACTGACTACTGGGCTGGTGAATACCCTCGGGGACTAACAGTCCACCAGCAGTGGCATCGACCCAGTGGTAACAAATAACCAGATACCGAAGTTATTGTGAATTTTGATTCTGCATATGCGCATTTCGACAATTTATGTCTCTTCAGTGCAGATAAAATCTAAAGTTTGGAAGACCATAATGTCAAAGATGTTTAAAAACTGATAGAGAACAAATTACCAAATATGATCTAAATAGAAAAGCAAAATCAGCTAAGGACAGAGCTTTGCATGAGGGAGATACTCCTTAGTTTCAACAAAATTTACAAAAATTAGATATTGTAAGGTTATATACGATATATAAATATATATATATATATAAGTATAAGTCTTTATATAAATATAATAAATATAAATATAAGTCTTTATATAAATAAACATACGAATAAAACCCAATACAGATAGATTACTAACTTCATGACCACAATCTTAAAAGGAGAGAAAATGACAATACGAAACTTTGAAAGCTGGATCAAGGGGTGCTCGCCGTTAAACTGCCCGCTAGCTCAAGGAGCCTAGTTTGCTGGTAAAACACTTTCGCTTACGGAAGAAAAATCAGATTCAAACTTTCCCGACGGGTTTGGTCAAGAATCATAATATATTTCAGTAGACATCGGCAGTATCAGTGAGAGGCCAGTAGGTGTGTACAATTTTCAAGTCACTAGATCTCAAAGCTATTTTTACGGATGAAAGCAGAGTATCTTGTCGATATCCCCTATTACATAAAGAATGTAAGTTACGTCCAAGCTTTTCTGGATCTTTAATCAGTTTTTGGCATTTTGTAACAACATTTCCGTAAAAACGAGGATAAGAAAAGCCCATAGTAATAAGCTGTTTGCGAGTAACGCCATATTTCGATATCAAATCTTCATATCTATTATAAAACTTCTTAAAAGTGTTCAACAACTTATGAAATCAGTAACATTGTTGTAATTTGGGTAATGGACTTCCAAATGTTTTGGTTTTATCTGCACTGATGAGACATAAGTTGTCGAAATGCGCATATGCAGAAAATAAATTAACAGTAACTTCGGTACTATGATATTTATCCAAATTCAAACCACTTAAAAATACTGAGGCTTCATTCCTTGTATGGCACTCGGTAGATGTCCTTGGTCTTGGATTTGGATTCCTATTTCGATAGTTTTGGAAATAACTACTTCTTTTTGACTACTTTTGGATTATGGCTTTCCATATTATTTGATTTTAATGCTGCTTGCAGAAAATAAATTAACAGTAACTTCGGTACTATGATATTTGTAAAAGTTTGGCAGTGATAGTAAGGTTACGTTCATTAATATCGTCAAGGGTAGAACAAACGCGTAACAGAACAGAGAAAGATCTGCAATGGGAGGTGCACAATTCGTACCCCTGGGAAACCCTATGACCTGTTGTTAAAAAGTGTTGCCAAAACGAACAAAAATGTTGTTCAGCAAAAGATTAATTGCGTAAATCACAAGTCCGGGAACAATGATTATTGTAAGTAATATTAGAGAAGAATCCTTGTTTTTTGTTAGAAATAGTGGCAGTAGAATACCGAAGGAACAAAGGAGTGAATTTACAAAAATCGAAGTCCAAAGACATGGCCGGAACGAGAACACAGACGTTAGACACAGGGAACAATGACGTTAGATAGAAAACATGAACTGCAAACGACCATTTCATAAATTGTCCCAATTTGGATTTAATCAAATTTTGTGGAATGGTTGTAAAAAGTGTGGAAAAAATCATAACTTTCAACGGATGAAAGTAGTCTTTGAATAAATTGTACTTAATCTGAAACTTCAGTAGAATTTTTCACACTCCCAAAGTAATTTACATCAGAGTTTTGATAAGTTTTTTTCCGAGTATTTAATAACCAACTAGTTAAATGGATTGATAAATTCTTGTTGGAACACTAACTGGAGGCCGAAATAAAACGATGCTTGAAGGGATTTTTGTGAAGCTTAGAAACCCAGTACATAGCAAGGTGTCATCTTTAGGTGGAACCTGTTGTTTGGTTAACGTTTTTTTCGTCCCAATTGGTAAGTCTGAAAGTGTTTGACGTGTCCAGTTCGTTTTGTTGGACGTCGATATAATATTTCTTTCACGTTGTTGGAAGCCTTGTCAACAGGTACAAACACATTTTCTTTACCAAGATTCTTCAGTTTTGACTTGATCCTATTTATAGACAGTTTAGAAGGTGACTAAATATAATTATCTGTATAGAAATCTATTCTGTTGGTGACCTTGGTAATAATTTTATCTTTAAACGAAATACAAAAATTCCGAAGTTGCATAATCAGCAGTAAATTTCGTTATGCTGTACACGTGTTTTAGAGCATGTTTGTCTGCACTATCTCGTTTGCATTTTTTCCATAATAATTGGTTAC
Organism: Modiolus philippinarum; assembly: GCA_002080025.1. Lineage (NCBI taxonomy): Eukaryota > Metazoa > Mollusca > Bivalvia > Mytilida > Modiolidae > Modiolus > Modiolus philippinarum. The sequence goes on from MJUU01044996.1 coordinate 52,455, forward strand.
TGCATCTTTAATTGTATCAAAACATGCTTGCCGGTTAATTTTTGACTGTGGGTGATATTTAGGTCCCTTTCTTAAAAATTGTCAAACTTCTTTATCTTCAATGTTGTTGAGATTCTCTGTTAATATATGTCCGCAAGCGATCATAGCGATATGGTGACGAGGAACAGTCTCAACTCCTAGGTTTTTTTCTCAAAATCAGCATTGCATGTAATAGAAGAGTAGTTGAAAAATGTTTCTAGAAGGTTTTCAATAAGAACAGGAAATGACATTCTTGTCCTGGTTGACAAAAATAGACGGGTTCAAGCTTCTGAATGACTGGGTCCCGACAAATGCCTGCAATATCAATAAGGTCAATGTTTTACGTGTTCATCGGCTGTGTCGATTCTAAATATAGAATAAATATAGCATAAACTTTCAAAAACATGGCCAATATACATAAAAATTAGCATAACTTCATGAGGTTTGACAGAGATATTTTTGCTGTTGAATCTCTGTTTTGTATTGTTAAATTGTGTTTACGGTTATATCTCTGTTTTGCAAGGTTGATAGCTGTATATAGTGTTTTCACTCACCTCCTTAAGGTTAGTGAGGACAGCTGTCACGAGATTAAACCATAAAAATGGCGGGAAAAAATTAAAAATTTCAAAATGGAATGAAATTTGACAGGAATGTTATTGAGCATGTGCAGAAACGAACTTCGGTTTTAAAAAACATCAAAATGGCGACCGTTGCTGTGGGAACAGAAAATGGCGGGGAATTTTCAAATTGCTCCAAAATGACTGAAATTTGACAGGAAGGTAACTTAGCATGTGTAGATAAGAGTTTTGGTCTTTAAAATATCAAAATGGCGACCGTTGCCATGGAAACAGCAAATGACGGGAAAAATTCAGATTCCTTCGTATATGGTGAAAAATGGAAATAAACTTGAAATAAGGTGAGAAAAAAGAAAATAATAAATTAACACAGTAAAAGTGCTCAAAAAAGGAAAATAACTTTGATAAAAATTAAATAAGACAGAGATATAGTAGTGAAAAAAGTAAATTATGTACACAAAGGGATAAGAGAAGTGGAAAAATGATAGAATAAAACTTGAAAATTGTGGGAAGAGAGAATTCACCCTAGAACAACAATAGCAGTCTCCCCCTTCATAACAACTAACGCAGACTTGATAGAAATACTGCCAGAACAAGCCACTGTTGATTTCCGTTTTATAAAGATCACTCCCTAGAAGGTTGGAACAAGAAAATATGAGAAATATCAACTCATTTAGTCAACGCCATCCAAAATATATCTTTATACAGCATAATAGGTAATTCCGGTCAAATCGGTGGCCAATTGGAAATACTAACTACTTTCGTTCCCGCATGCACGCTCCTTTATCTTTCTATATGCCTCCTGTGGGGGTCATGTGTCGAGCTATCATACATATATCACAAAATTTGAATTTATAGATGATTTTTTTTGTATTTATGATTAACAGTAGGAAAGAAAGTATCCACTTCCGGTTTGACATGTGTAACCTACAACTTCCTGTTCTAGTCAGGTGAAGACCCTATACAGTCATGTAAATATTTTTGTTTGGCATTTATGCTACAAGCACAGCCGTTGACATCACTTCCGGTTTTTGTTCTAGTGACGGCAAATTTTTTGAGGGGAGGAGGGCAATGTTGTCAACTTCGAATGCTTGTAGGTCTCTTAAAAGCCTGGTTTGCTATACTGATTTTTTTATATTTTTAAAATATTGTATAAAGGTATATCTTTAAGTAAAAAATGAAATTTTTAATTCGGAAGTTTTTATGAATTTCACTTTTTATGTCCCTCCAGGGGGCAAAAATGATAAAAAATCTAAACTCAATGTGCACATAATTGGGAATATTAGCAAAAATAATCGACAGAAGTGGATGTATTTTTAGAAATACCTTTAAAAAAAACAAAGACTTATAATCCAAACATTCTTTTTACAAAAACAATTTACAATTGGTTTTTTATATGGTCAAAAGGGTAGTAAATGGGAATTCGGACCATTATTCAGGGGAGACAACTTTGACCCCATTTATCTCAGAAAAACGCCTGGAAAGGTGGTCCAATATTTATACCAAAGGAAGGGTATGTATTCAAGAGTAATATATTTAAAAAATAGCCATTTTGAATTCGGAATTATTTTTGGGGTCAGGTGTCCTCACTAACCTTAAGAGCACAGCGGCTCAACGGTTTCATTATCTTTATGCAGCGATATTTGAAAGTTTAAGTTAAGAAAATTTAATTTTTTCATTTATTTACATCTTATCGAACATGACCAACTTATTATTGACAAAGGGGTATTAATTATTTACTACGGAGGACAGATGGAGCCATTGTTCTAATAAAAAAAGCTTTGGCATAGTAAGTATTCATATCACAACACATTGTCTATTGTTTTATTTCTTGAGAAATGCAAACAAAATCATAACCCCAAATTTTCCTTTAAAAGATAGTGTTCAAATTTCTCATCAATTGTTTTATGTCATGCTTTCCTGATCATTAACCGTCATGTTGTCTAGCACCAGATTTTATATGCAGATACCATTTGCATATTTTGTATGCTATTTTTATTTTGTCAGTTATCATGTTCTTATTAATGTGGGAATGTTTCATATGAATGCACTATCATTCTTGTTTGGTAAAAATTAAACTATTTACTATCTGTATATATTTTGCCCACAACTTCGGATTTAATTGCCAGGATTTCTTACAATCAACTCGATGAGTGCCCTGTGATCGTTTATATATTGTAATGTCTATTGGTCGCTTTGTCGGGCTACGGATTCAAGTGTTTGTAAGACTACTTTGCCCGATATGTTACGGTTGTTGACAAAATAATACATTGATGTAGTGTTGTTCAACATTTAGCAAATGAATTCAGCTCAAACCGGTGCATGGTTCCGTCTTAAACTTACTTTGAGGTAGGAGTATTTGCTCTTTGTTGAAGATCTCATGGTGACTTCAAGAGGAAGAATAATTATGAAAGCGTTGTTCAATTCTTTTAATCTTACCATGCATTTAAAGAGAATTTGTCACATGTACATTTGCTCCATATCCCTTTTTTGCTTGTTTTATTTCCCTGAATTAAATACATATTGGTCAAGAGGAACATAAAATCTATGTTAGCACTGACAAGCATCAGTACATACAACACTTTGAAAACCTATAGAACGGATTTTCATAGCATCTAGTATTACATAATTGTACAGGACATTGCATTAAGTAGACAATACTTCTGTCTGATAATTAATTTAGATGAAGAACAACAATGAAAGGGTATGGATTAATGCACGTGAGAAAAAGTCTCTACCAGTACATTATTAAACCAAGCAATGGATCAACGCTTTTATTGTTCGTTTTTATTGTTTTTTCCGCGAAGTTTCCATGATGCCTTCAACAATGAGCTGTGAGCATACCTAAAAGCAAGTGCCAGAAAACCTTGCAATCTTACCATAATTCTTCATTTGTCACTCCATAAAACCAGTTTAAGCTATCATTCTTTTCTAATGCTTGTAGTCAGCGGGGCCATTTCGCTTGACCCTTCAACGGTGGTTTTGCACCCAGTTTATCTTACCAAACTTTGAATTTCGACTCCTTATAGCTTTGTTCGGATATTTTGTTGTCATCCCCAACGCTTATACTGTTCTTTGTGCATCCTACCATTGGTAGATCCTGCATGTAAGCATTGAATTTCAATGTATCGTTTCGTATTAATAATATTCAGGGGGTATGTCACGGCAACGACAAGGAAACTATATGTAAAAACATTTTTCGGTTGTGTCTCGTTTGTTGTTAACTTGTCCTTTGAGTTAATTTTCATTGATCATTTAGAGCCAAATGTTTTGCCCTTTAACTGCTTGCATAAGGTTTTCGATTAAAAACTTCCAAGTGTGTTGATTTGATCTACACTAAATAACATAATATGTTGAAATGATAAATCAAAGGCGATTGCACCTGTCCAAAAATGATAGTGTATGTAAAACTTGTTTTTAGTCCGACATACTTCACTTTATTGTTTATATTTTCAATTTACCCGGAAGCAGTAAACTTGTTTCTGTGCAAATAAACTAATAGATAGATTCAAAAACATTCTACAGAAAGCATTACTTGATGACTTTTGACTTCGTCACCACAATTAATTACAAGAATGAGAAAAAAACCGACTTTCAGTTTCCTTTAACTGACTAAGCCATCAGTCAATTTTTTTGCCAATATACTTATCATTTTGTTCCAAATAAACTGGTTTACGTTTAGACATCAGAATTTCTTCCTTTTCATGAATGGTAAGCAGTTGATATTTATATATACGCATGAAAAAAAGAAGAAGCTATGCAATCGTAAAAACGGTATATATTTTTGATTTATCGAGATATTTTGCGGACATACTTGAACACGTAAAGAGCAAATATTGATTTTGTTTTCAAATAATTGGTCCTTAGCACCATGCTAGAAAAAATATTCAACATAAAAAACTAAAAAGTAATCAAAAACAACATTGCGGCCTTAGTTAAGATTGCTTATAAAAAAATTGATTTACAGAATAATTATCAGACCTAGATTGATAACAAAACAATGACAAGTCGACAAAAATGTGGTGGAAATAGGGTTCCTGAATTTAATGATGCTAGAAAGATTTAATCAATATCTGATTGTCCACTAGATAGTGGACAAGATAGTTTGGGGATTGAAATTCACTAAAAAAGTTTGGTTATTAATTATTCTAAATGTCAGTTAATGCATGGAGAATTAATATTTAAACAAAAGAATGCAGATTAAGCCATGGTTATGTGTACAAACTTTTGTAATGGTTGATATCCATATCATTTTAACGTTTATTTCAATGATGTCTATTAATTTATTTCTTAAACATCATAACTTTATATTTTCTTGGAAAGATAATGTTCAAAGCTTCGTTTATTGCTTTCTGTCATGCTTTGCTGACCGTTACTACATGTAAGTGGCTTTCCAAATGCTTTGATAGAATCTGCACCAATGAGACATAAGTTGTCGACACGAATTTAACAGAAACTGCGGTAGTTTGTTATTGATGAATGATTTTTTCTCAAAATGTCGCTTCAATAAAATCAATTTGCTCTCTATCAGTTTTAAATTATCTTTGAGTTTATGGTCTTCCAAACGTTTAGATTTTATCTGCACTGAAGAGACATAAGTTGTCGAAATGCGCATATGCAGAAATTAAATTCACAGTAACTTCGGTAGCTAGTTATTTGTTATCACTGGGTCGATGCCTCTGCTGGTGGACTGTTAGTCCCCGAGGGTATTCACCAGCCCAGAAGTCAGTACTTCGGTGCTGACCCGAAAGCCGATTTTATTTGGAACCTTACAATATCTAAATTTTTGTAAATTTTGTTGAAAACTAAGGAGTATCTCCCTCATGCAAAGCTCTGTCCTTAGCTGATTTTGGCTTTACATTTTGATTATATTGGTTATTTGCTCTCTATCAGTTTTAAATCATCTTTGAGTTTATGGTCTTCCAAACGTTTAGATTTTATCTGCACTGAAGAGACATAAGTTGTCGAAATGCGCATATGCAGAAATTAAATTCACAGTAACTTCGGTATCTAGTTACTGTGAAACTACTATTGTTCGTGTGGTTCCAATTTTCGTGGATTTCGTGGTTAGCCTTAAACCACGAAAGTAAATTCCCAACGAAATGCATTTTCCCCTTGAGATTTAATGCATAGAACCACGAATTTAAGTACCCACGATATAGCGGTTTTTATGAAAACCACGAAAATTGATGTCCATGAATAAAAGTACTTCCACAGTACTTTTCAAAAAATCACTTACTGTTTTATAATGCCCATCTTTTTAAAGTTATTGGAACCAACCTGCTTTTTCAAAGCAAAACAATGTATAATACAAATTGTGAACAATAATATAATTTGAAATAATATTGTATAAGAAATGGTTTCACTTATTCCACAGCTAAAGCTAGTTCCTATATTTGTTTACGTTTGTCATTTGTCTTGTTTGTGTTTTTACTGTGTAGTTCCTTGGAAGATTATGACATATGATTATAATTTTTCAGCCATTGTAGATGTTTCCTGTAGTCCCTTTTGATTCATTTACCCTTCCAAAGACCACATAACAGTCCATATGTTTGAAAACATTTTCCATTTATGTAGCATTTTTCGCAATCTCTATTTGTTTTTCAATAACAATTTATCTTGTCTCTTGTTCTGTACCTGTACATGTCCATGTTTAAAAATTTCATACTTTTCTAGTTCTAGTGCTGCTGAGGATTAAAAAAATTCCGAAATGGCCATACAGCTCATTAAAATTATTGCTGTTGGAGTTGACATATGTGTTATGGTCTCATGTTCATTTACTCCATATTCTTTCGTAAAATATTTAATACAGGAGTTTGTCTTTTATTGCAGTGTGGAGATGGAAAAAACAATTCCCCGTGGAAGAGATGTATGCCCTTTATTTTTCTTAGATATGGTGTACTTGTACATCAGATAATATTTCATGTGTACACTTTGTGCAATTACTATTATATAAATTTATGTAAATTCTAAAACCGAAGGATTAACTTCCTCCATCGCAGTTTTGTCCTTTGCTATATTTCATATTACTGATTATTCGGATTTCGTTTGGTTTTATGCATTTTAATTTTTTTTTGAAATTATGGATTTCCTTTGTTTGGGTTCTAGTGCTGATGATGAGGAATAAATTTCCGAAATGGCCACACAGTTCATTAAAATTATTGCAGCTGGAGTTGACATATGTATTATGGTCTCATGTTCATTTACTCCATATCCTTTCGTAAAATATTTTGCTTGTTTTGAATTAAATTTCAATGCGGAAGCGACAATTAAATCTGTTAGACAAAAATAGATCATATACCGAGGCAAAAAAGGAACAGGGGGGATTTTAAAAATTGATAATTGAAAAACACGTCATTTAGATATAACAAAAATGGCATGGCAAAAAGCAAACTGGATTTGCAATTGCATGCAATAGTCCGCGCAACTAATTTGATGATTCCATGTTATTCGCATTCTCAAAAATTGCATAGAAATCAATTTTTATTGAAATCAGACGTTGAAAATATGACGTGATTTGGTAGCAACGTTCGGAGTGGCGGCCATGTTCAATATATTTTTTGGTTATATTAGAATCTTATAGTTGTCATCCAACTTTCACTTCAATATGAATAAATTATGTCAAGGCAAGAATAAATTTTTTTGATTTTCATTGAAATCGGAAATTTTATATGTTGACATAACTTGGCAGCCATCTTAAATCTGGCGGCCTTTGTGGTTTTTTATTTGGTGGAGATATATCTCAATAAGGTAATCCAACTTTGTTCAAAATATAATAGAATAAAAAGGATAACAGGATAATTCATGCGAACAAAACCATAAGAAGAAAGAATGAATGCGTAATAATAATAATAATAATAATAATAGAGAAACGGACGAAAAACAATATGTCGTCCCGACTACGTCAGGGGCAATATAATAAGAATGAACTAGAACGCCACAAATCCGAAGCATTAGCAGTTTTAATCCTACAAAACACGGAAGGTATCATCGGGTGTTCAATTGTCATTGTCGTTGGTTTGTGATATAAACTCTGTATTTATGTATATCTACTATATTTTACACTTTTTGTTTTGCTTTTTAATTCTTATTTTATTAAAGGAATGAACTTGACCACCACAACATATCACAATTTGATAAAAAGACGAGATAAAATCATCTGACGTTCTGTGGTTCAATGAGGTATTTTCTGTGACAGTTTTCTGTCAGGGTCTATTTATCTTAACATTTATTTTTTATGCGTATGTAGATATTTAACTATGAGATGTCTTTATCCACAGCTGATTTGCCCAATAATTTAGCGAAATGTTGGTTAATGATGATGAATAGTTGTACGTCAATGCATTAGCGTACTTTTTAGTATTCCTTTTCATGAGACGCGTATACGTAATTCATGAGCAATGTTATGACCTTGCTTGAAAACACAGTTTGTTACTGTCTGAAATGTAAGGTTGATTTGGTAGTAATTTATACATTTGTTGATCATTGTATTAGCTTTGCTAGATTATCAAAAGTTGTGAAAAGTGTATTACAATTAATTTGTAAAAATGGACTATATTACCATAAAGAATAAATGAAAAAATAAATAATGTAATTATTAAAATTATCAGAACTCCATCTATTTATCATTTCGAATGACAATATTCAGAAAATGCTATAATTTGACCGTCTTTATACATTATATCAGTAGTATTTGATATATGAGAGTTAAAATATACTAAAAGCAATTTTCGAAATAGTATGTACTCCTTCTGTTTTCTGTGTTTGTTTCTCAGGAGGTCACATTATGTTTGTTATATCTTTTGACGTTATGCCAGAATCGTGTTGTTTTCTGGTGCCTTTGTTATTCTTTGTCCTGCTGTTTCTCCTTTTTTTAAATTCTGTTCTTCATTTTATCAATAAATATTGTAGATTTTGGTATTTTGCATTTGTAGTGTTAAAAGGGAAAATATGAAAAAGAAAGGACAAGGGGTAAATGTCAGGAACACATCATTCCATCTCCAGATTAAAACGACCCAAAACAAAGCATTTAGGGGTCACCTTGCGGTTTTCAACACAGTGAGGAATCTCACACCATATAGCAAGCCCCAAATGGCCCCAAAAAGTAAAAAAGGTGAATAAATCAATGGAAACAAACCACATCTTATAACCCGAATATCAAGAAACTAAAATTTTATAAGAAGACAAGGACAAGCCAATGACCAACATATTCCTGAATTGGGACAGGCACAAAAATTGCGGCAGGGTTGAACTCGGTTTTCTTGGATCCAAACCCTGCTTCTATGTGTGGTGAATGGCTAGAAAATAAATACACAAAAAGACTCACAGTAAAAATCAAACTAGAAAAAAAGTCCAATTTATCAAGACGAGTACCTTTAAATGAAGTGCATAAAATGAAGACAATACACACGGGTACTGTCCGGACAAATGCTCGCAGTTACTGGCAGCTAGCTAAGGACATAATTTCCGTTGACTATGATATCAAGCCCTCTAACATATGAAACTTCAATTGTAGATTTCGCATAACAACATCATCGATTATGAAAAAAGAACATGATATTGTGTAATGCCAGATATTGCCAATATGAAATATTGTTCCAATTTATTTACGGTGTAAAACATTCAATATCTTTACCAACAAAAACCAGAAGTAAAGATTTAACAACAATGTTGTTTTTATATCCTTTGTGAATAAGTTTGTTCAACGGATTAATAAGTTTGGAATGTTATTAAACTAAGTGAAGCAAACGAAATTTGTAGCGCTGGAGATTGTAGCTTTTATCAAAATTTTTACTTCAGTTCAGAGATCATACAAAAAAAATAAACAAATCTTATTGTCAAAATTACATAAATGACAACCGATGTAGAAGCTAACCCAAGTAAAAGGATGTTTATGTAAGTGAGAACCGAACAATCGGTGTGAAACGACCAATCAGAGAAAATAGCAACAAAGAAAGAGACTAAGACATAGGATGAGCATGACAAAGAAAAAATGAAGACACACACAAATACAAAAATCATATTTATCTATTTATTGATTACCAACTCAGTAATCAGTAGTCAGTACTTCGGTGCTGACCAGAGAACCAATTGTTTTGAAACTTTCAATATCTATGTTTTCCAACATTTTGTTTAAAACTAAGGAGTATCTTCCTCATGCATAGCTCTGTCCTTAGCTGAATTTTGGCTTTTCTATTTAGATTCATTTGGTTATCTTCTCTCTGTCAGCGTTAACGTGTTTTCGGTTTATGGACTTCCAAATGTTTTGGTGTGATCAGCACTAATGAAGTATAAGTTGTCGAAATGCGCATATGCAGAAAATAAATTAACAGTTACTTCGGTATTTTGCTATCTATAAACACTGGGCCGATGCCTCTGCCGGTTGGGTGTTAGTCTCCGAGGGTATTCACCAACCCAGTAGTCAGTACTTCGGTGCTGACCTTAAAACCGACTTGTTTGAAATTTACAATATCTAAATTTTACAAAATTTTGTTTAAAACTAAGCAGTATCTCCCTCATGCATAGCTCTGTCTTTAGCTGAATTTTGGCTTTTCTATTTAGTTCCTGTCGGTTATTTGTTCTCTGTCGGCTTTTACACGTTTTTCGGTTGATGGACTTCCATATGTTTTGATTTGATCTGCATTGATGAGACATAAGTTGTCGAAATGCGCATATGCAGAAAATAAATTAACAGTAAAAGAAAGAGACTAAGACATAGGATGAGCATGACAAAGAAAAAATGAAGACACACACAAATACAAAAATCATATTTATCTATTTATTGATTACCAACTCAGTAATCAGTAGTCAGTACTTCGGTGCTGACCAGAAAACCAATTGTTTTGAAACTTTCAATATCTATGTTTTGCAAAATTTTGTTTAAAACTAAGGAGTATCTTCCTCATGCATAGCTCTGCCCTTAGCTGAATTTTGGCTTTTCTATTTAGATTCATTTGGTTATCTTCTCTCTGTCAGCGTTAACGTGTTTTCGGTTTATGGACTTCCAAATGTTTTGGTGTGATCAGCACAAATGAAGTATAAGTTGTCGAAATGCGCATATGCAGAAAATAAATTAACAGTTACTTCGGTATTTTGCTATCTATAAACACTGGGCCGATGCCTCTGCCGGTTGGGTGTTAGTCTCCGAGGGTATTCACCAACCCAGTAATCAGTACTTCGGTGCTGACCTTAAAACTGACTTGTTTGAAATTTACAGTATCTAAATTTTACAAAATTTTGTTTAAAACTAAGCAGTATCTCCCTCATGCATAGCTCTGTCTTTAGCTGAATTTTGGCTTTTCTATTTAGGTCCTGTCGGTTATTTGTTCTCTGTCAGCTTTTACACGTTTTTCTGTTGATGGACTTCCATATGTTTTGATTTGATCTGCATTGATGAGACATAAGTTGTCGAAATGCGCATATGCAGAAAATAAATTAACAGTAACTTCGGTATTTTGCTATTTGTACTATGATATTTGTATTGCACGAAAAATCAGAACTTTATATCTTTTTTGGTAAAGATCTTTAATTAACAATCTACAAGCAAATGTAACAAAACAGAACAACGTTATTTGTCTCAACCAAAAAGAAACCAATTCTAGGAGTTAGGCACTTAACGTTTTAAAATATAATGATAGAAACGGTATAGTGATTTTTTTTCATTTCTAATTCATTCACCTGAAATGTTTGTACTTTGCTTATTTTTCAATGACAATAAGTTGTACATCCGGCGTCTATTCAAGCTGTAAAATAATTGGTAATTTGATTTGGGGTTTTTTATTGCCCACAATGGCGCAAGGAGAAAAATAAAAAGCGCAATGTGCTTACCAGAAAAGGCCACCTTTTGTATACATCTACTTTTTATGTATATGTTTCACATGTTGAATGAAAGGATATGGAGTAAATGCACATGAGACAAAGTCTCTACAAATACATGGTAAAAAATAAGCAAGGGAACAACGCTTTTATTGTTGTTCTTCATCTTGAAGTCACCATGAGGCCTTCAACAATGAGTTTTCTTCATTCCTCATAGTAAGTTGAAGACGGCCCCTAGCACCGGTTTGAGCGGAATTCTTTGCTAATTGTCGAGCATCGCTACATCAATGTCTTCACTGGTCATGGGTGTGGGATTGTCAACAAACATTAATTGAACTGGAAAAGTACTCTTACAATCACTGTCATCCTTTGACCGACAAAAGCACTGGTAACTTAAGCTCGTATATAGACAAACATAAAGTACACACTAAGAATTTAAAATTGTTGATAAAAATATAATATATATACAAAATTTTTAATCAGAATTTTGAAATATCACAATTACACGCAAATATCTGACCCATCAAGCTTTGCTGGCCATATATACTTATATAGAGCAATTTTTGCCTTTTTTGTCAGCCTCTTTGCTCATACATCAAAGTAAGTTCAAGACGGCCTTAGCACCAGTTAGAGCGGAATTCATTGCTTGATGTCAAACAACACTATATCCGTGTATCTTTGCTTTTGTTCATGATATGGCATTGTAGTATTTTTGTGCAGTGGATACAGGACATTATTCTTTTGTTATAATATTTGAGATGATTTCCAATATTTTCATTTTATCTGCACTGAAGGAGACATAAAAAGTTTTCATTAAATTTGTTATTTTGTTATTAGCTTAGTATAAATTGGTTTTGACAGAATTTTAGAAAAATCGGTTGTACCTAGTTTGCTTTTATACACACTTAAATTTCTTACTAATTGATATTGAATGATCATGAATAACAAAAAAACCGAAGTCACTGTTAATTTATTTTTCTGCATATACGCATTTCGGCAACTTATTTCTCATCAATGCAGATCAAACCAAAACATCTGGAAGTCCATAAACAACGCCGTAATAATATGGAGTTTATGTATAATAAAAGGGATAACAGGAAATATCTACAATTGGTGAAAATTATAATATAACATGCTACAATCTGTCAGGGAACTACACAGGAAAATCAAAAATGAGACAAAAGACAAACGTATACAATGATAGGAATTAGGGACGGCGGGACTTGGAAAAAAGCCAGCGGTAGGGTTACTTTTTGATTAGTTTTAAACTACACTACTTTTTTCAACTTCAATATTTATATCTGTAAATACACACATATAAAAATTATAAAAGTAAGGAGCAATTTTGTTTTAATCGCTTTTTGATTAAAACTTTAAATTCTATCTCATGAAAAAGTAGCAATACTTCATTTCAGGTGAAGTTTTGATTATCTAACAACTATTATTTACGAAGTTATTTTCAAGCTATCCAAAAAATATGAAATGTTAATTTTATCTGGTTTTCCGTTGTATAGAAAATCCAAATGAAATATTCTGAATCTCCCAAAACACCTTTTTGGATGCTGAACAGTCAAACCTTGTTGATAAAAAATTTGCAAATGTGTTTTCTTTTATATTTAAACAAATTCAATTTTATATTTATTTCTTACTACCACATAAACATCTATTTATAATAATTGAATGTTTGTCTAGCCGAAGCTTATTTAGCATGCAGACGGGATTGATAATTATTTTTACTTCAGATATATAATCTAATTGATAATGTGGTGGTTCAGTGACGCATTAGTACATAAATGCTATGCCGAGGGTAATTGTGTGAAAAAAGACGGATCCCTAACTACCTATGTCGGTCAGACGACAAGAATTGCATAACATCTCTAAAATGGCCAATTTATGTACTGAATTCTTAGTCTATTAATGGAGTTTATCTTTGAATTGCTCTTTCTTGGCATACTTAATTGACATCTAGGTGTGTTGAGACTTATCTTGCAAGACAAAAGTAACACCTTGTTGGAGAATATGATGATTAATACAATGTCCTAATAGTTATTTTACAGTATCAATTATTTTTATCACCAGTTAGTAAGAAATAATGAAAAGTTTTATTGCTTGTACTCAAAAGTGCATTAGAACATTGTTTATTTTTTTACAGAATGAACAATTGCAGTGCATAATGAACGATACTACAAATTTCAGATCTTATATAATATACATGTAGCATGCTTTTTCATCAGAACTAATCAAAGAAAAAAAATTATCATGTCATAAGTTCGGTAGATATTTACATATTTTAAAAGAGGTTAATGTGCGTCTGAAGCAGTAATCTAAAATTTTTTACTGTTTATATGTGCTTTGTAGATTTCAATATAATACTTGAATTCTTATACTAGTATGATCTCAAATAAATCCATAAAGCACAATTATGCTAGAATAACTTGTGAACACAGATTACATGTAGCATACGCGTTTTCAATTTCAAACTGACAAAACAAACTAGATTCACTGTATTCTATAGACTGGAGATGACGCCTCAATAATAAGTCTTGAGATTAAACTTTTTAGGCGATATAAGGAATGGATAATGGGTGAATGTACATGTGACAAAAACGCACACGATACAAAGAAAACTTAAGTTTATCAAGGACAAGGCCTCCATTCCTGTCTACATCTTGATGTCGCCTGAGGGTCTTCCACCAGATATAGTTGGTTTTGCATAATTATTTTTCCATTACACAAAAAAAGACGTTATAGTCGTGAAAAACACTGACTCATAGACAACAGCATTCTTATGAGATGTAAAAAAGCATAACTTTATTGCAATAGCATATATTTCTACGGCAACATTTACAATCATGTTTTTATTGTGGATATGAGTGGTGTCACGTACAGAGTAGACCATGCTTATCCTTTTGGATTATCTGATGATACCATAACATTTTTTTAATGATTTATACCTGTTGTTAAGTTTGTGGCTTATATTAAGCTCATATTTTGTTCACGCTGTTGTTTCTTTAGTTTTGTTCTTGGTCAGATTTCCTGCCTTGTGGTCGTCATGTTGTCTTTGTGTTAAATCGGAATTTCTAGATTTCTGAATGTTTCATTTTAAAACATACATCCTGTTTTGCCTTGATATGAGTTTGCCAGTGTATTTTGGGAATTATTTTATCTCTGCCAATTTATCTATATTTGATTTAATTCTTTTGGCAATGTTGCTTGGATTTTAGATCTCCATTTTTCCCTTTTGTGCATTTTTGCTACGATATTAGTTTGCCGGTGTATAATGCCAGTAGAATATTTAATGAGAACAATTTCATTCGTAGTTAGGGTGTTACAAAAGCAGATCATGAAAGAGAATTTTTGTCGCTTTTTTCTTTAAGAAATAATAACCTTTTTCCCTTTCCATAGAAAATAAAAGATATATAAGCAAGTGATAATTTTGTTCACATAGCAAAACATTAATCTTTCGCGAAACGAACTTAAATATTGAATTCTAGTCACTAAGAAATTCCCTTTTAAAATGACAGGACTTTAAGTAATAAATAAGGTTAAACATATTGCTGAAATTGAAAAAATAACATGTTTTGCTTTTACAAGTTAAGCACTATAAGTGCGTAAGTTTTGAATGTTTCGTCGATGTCTCACGGCTTTGTTCTTTCTGGTTTTGTTTTGTTTTTCCGTGTCGCTGGAATTTGAATTTTGTGATAAAAGTATTCGTTGCTTCTTTATTATTCTACTGCCGTTGTCCCTAAAGTTAATATTCTAGGATGTTTCCAGGAAAAGGTAGCAATTCTGAAATAGCGAACACATGTATGTTTGCGCTTAATTTGATATGACTCTTAACCTTTTGGTATGGTTTTTAGTATTTGTGATAACAGTCTATGGGATATAGTGAAAACATTCAAATTGTTATTTTGCCATATGGTAAATGGTTAGTAATTAGGTTAAAGATAAATTTACAGAACTTCCATAAAAAATTTGTTTGGTTTTCATGGCAACAAAACAATCTTAAAATTCAACATGCTTTAGAATACAAAAATACCGAATTTGCATCAAAAACATTTTGATTTTGCATTTAATGATTTACAAATGATATTTCATGAAGCCTATAGCAAAACTCTTTGAGAAAAGGTGTTTTGAAACTCTTGGAAAAAATCTCTTTGAAAAAACTCTTTGAAAAAAATATTCAAAACATAATTTCTTCGTAGGTCTCTTTAAACCCCAAGATAAGCCTTCAGCTTGGTTGTTAACAGCTAACATGTATTCACTAGCATCAATTGATCATAGAAGAAAAAAAGGAAACATGTAATTGTAAGAAATACACCCCGTGCTGTGAGTTCATGCAAATAATCATTTCGACAGCTTATGTCTCTACAATGCAGATCTAATCAAATCGGTTGGAAGTCCATAAATTGAAATACGTGTGAAACTTTATGGAAAATAAAGTAAACAGGAAAACCAATATTGGCAAGGGACAGATACGAGAGCTATGCACGAGAAAGTTACTCCTTGGTAAATGATATACATGCGTTTGTGAAACTGACATCTTAACTTGTGAGTTTTAGGTTCATCAAATGATATTTGTTCTGAGTAGGTAATTTATTTTTTCTTGTTTTATCAAAAGTAAAATTTCAAAAAAAATTAGAAAGGTAACAATGACAATTATATGGCAGAACCGCGCTTTTATTGTCAATGTATCCTTACGAAGATTGTTAATGCATTCATGCGAGCGTGTCAGTGTTAGCCTGTTTACTTTAATGGAGTATTTGCCTTGAACTTGTTGTCAAGTTTACTCACAATTTTACTCTGAAAGCTATATTCATCTGTTTAAATAATATCTTTGGTAATGATTTTCAAGGGGCCCCTTTACACAGGAAGTCACAGGAAAATACACTTTTTGACAAATTGTTTAAACATCATTGCAAGATATGATCCTATTATCCTGTAGATATATTTGTACTCAACAAAACATCTAAAATAATTGTACTTAAGATTATATAACTTCCTCAACCCGATCACAAAAATAAATAAATAATAAAATGAAATAGAACAAATAAAAATAAAATATTTGACTAAGGATGATAACATGCATTTTAATGCCCCACCTACGATAGTATGGGGCATATAGTGTCCGTCCGTCCGTTAGGTTAGGTTTACCCTAAGGCTGAAGTTTTTTTGTTAAGGATGTATGTTATTATCACGAAACTTTGTATAAATACACATTAGGGAATAATTAAACAAAAAAGGTAATAAAAATACCAACTTCATGCCTCACTGATCATTGAAAAAAGGGGATGGTACGAGATTTTACCTCAGGTTTCAGTTTCTTTTCTGTGACGGATGTATGATTTCAACCAACCCAGTAGTCAGTACTTCGGTACAGTATTCACCAACCCAGTAGTCAGTACTTCGGTACTGACCCGAAAGCCGATTATTTTTGGAACCTTACAATATCTAGATTTTTGTAAATTTTGTTGAAAAAAATTAGATATTGTAAGGTTCCAAAAATTACCTCCCTCATGCAAAGCTCTGTCCTTAGATGATTTGGCTTTACATTTAGATCACACTGGTTATTTGTTCTCTATCAGTTTTCAAATATCTTTGAGTTTATGGTCTTCCAAACGTTTAGATTTTATCTGCACTAAAGATACATAAGTTGTCGAAATGCGCATATGCAGAAAGTAAATTTACAGAAACTTCGGTATTTAGTTATTTCAAACAACAGCAGTAGAATACCGAAGAACAAAGGAGTGAAATTTACATAAATCGAAGTCCAAAGACACGGCCGAAACGAGAACACAGAAAACAATGACGTTAGGCACAAAAACAATGATGTTAGACAAAGCACAGAAACAAAATACAACATTCAACACAAAGGCACTCAGAGAGTGAACTCCAGTGAAACTGAGAGCGACATCAGGTGCTCCGGAAGGGTAAGCATGTCCTGCTCTGTTAACAGCACCCGTGACACTGTGAGTGATTCAATCCGGGAAAATGTCAAAGTCGGTAGTCAAATTCGGGAAGACGTGAATCTAGCTGAAAATGTCCACTTTCATTTGGGAAGCTGACACGTCATATCTGCTGGTGGACTGTTAGTCCCCGAGGGTATTCACCAACCCAGTAGTCAGTACTTCGGTGCTGACCCGAAAACATTTAAATCTGTATTGAAAGTTGCAATATCTAAATTTTACAAAATTTTGTTTAAAACTAAGGAGTATCTCCCTCATGCAAAGCTCTGTCCTTAGCTGAATTCTGGCTTTTCAATTTCGACCCTTTTGGTTATTTGTTCTCTATCAGCTTTAACATATTTTCAGTTCATGGACTTCCAAATGCACTGATGAGACATAAGTTGTCGAAATGCGCATATGCAGAAAATAAATTACTAATAACCTCGGTATTATGTTATCTTTCAGTGATGTTATGGTGACGGCCATAGAATTTCTTGAGGGATGAAATTGTTGAACAAATCCCTGACTAAGCAGCTTTTAAGACAGTGTTTTTGCTCTGTTCAAAAAATCACTGTACAAACTACATGCTCGACAGTAACGAATCAACTGTGAAATGTACACTCCATAGGCTGGAGAGGTAGGTATGTTGCTGCTAAGAAAGGGAAAGTTCACAATTTGGAAATTAAAATCATCACGCTTGTCTAATAGCTTAGATTTCAAACGTCTATCTTATTTAATATACAATAAAAGATCTAGGTACGAATCTGAAGTAGGTGTTTCAGTTGTTTCTTTAATTTCAAGCTCATTTGGATAGATCTGATGTAAATACTCCTTTAATTTAGGATTATTCAGAGAAAGTACATCGTCTATGTAGCGGAAGCTGAAATTAAAGGACTGGACTAAATGTTTTTGTTTTCTTTGGATAAGCCCTTAAACATCATATAAATACACATTAGGATAAAAATAAACAAAAACATAACAAATATTTACCCATGCCTCCAAGTTCATGCTTCACTGATTACGGAAAAAGGGGGATAGTTTGAGGTTTATCCATAGGTTTAAGTTTCTTTTCTGTGAAGGATGTATGCTATCATCATTAAACACCCATTAAATTTAGTACCTAAGAGGGTTTAATTAAACAAAAATCATAATAAAAATATATCCATGCAACCAACTTCAAGCTTTACTGATCACGAAATAAAGCATTGTTCAAAATATTTGTAAGCCGGGACATTGTGTCCGTTAGACACATATTCTTGTTCGGTATTATATTTCGGTATCATATTGTTTTTAGGGTTGTTGCTGCATTGCATTTTTAATTGCATATAAACGAAAAGGAAAGTTTTATATTATTTAGAAGTGATTAAAGAAACTACTGTCTATTGAACCTTAAATAATTGACAATCGTGTAGTCTATTAATTGGCTTTGTTCCGTTTGAATATTGTCCAAACTTACCTATTCTCTGTTCTAAAGACAACCTAAAAGAATTAAAAAAAGTTCCTCTAGGCATGCTTTCCGCCAGTAATTTTTATTTGTATGCTGCAAAAATGTAAGCTAAATATAACTTTTATTGAGTATCCTAATAACCAAATAATCCATAAATAATGAAAGGATATAAGGTAAATGTACATGATACAAAGTCACTACAAATACATGGTAGAACCAGGCAACTTAACAACACTTTTATCGTTGTGTATCGTCTTGAGGCCTACAATAGCAGCTTTGCCTATACTCATGTTAAGTTCCCTAGAATCGATTTTAGCAGAATTTATTATAATTGTCGATACATAATAAGATTAAGAACAAGAAAAGTAAAGGGTGCAAACTAAAGTCATATATAAAATGAAAGTCATCGTGTTTGCAAGGAAAGATTCTTCTGCGATACACATAATAACATTTTAAGGCCTATTTTTCAAATCCTTTTGCAGTTTTCCATTGTTCTGATACATATAGTTACATTTATATTAAAATGAACGATTATTGACTTTCACAGATCTACAGAGTTAACCAAATCATTTCACCAAAAAATGCATTTTAAGGGGGTTCGCCACTCCATCTGAAAATAATTTGAATTTCAAATAAACGTTGGGGGGGGGGGGGGGGTCAATGAGCGAAAAATTAAAATACTTTTAATTGGATAAAATCCGAGGATTCAGAAAATCTGAGAGAAACCCAAAAACATGAGGAGCAAACCTCCTTAAAGGCATATCCTGCTATTGTTTCTGCGCATTTTGTTTTTGAATTTTACTGGTTTGTAATTCCTTTATGACGTCGCAAACTTCCCGGGTTTCAAGATTCTTTATTCTCTAAAAACCATAGATAAACATAGGTACGGAAAGCAATTAAAAATACATATATACAAATATACAATAAATAAACACATATATAATAAACAATAAGCACATTGCAATCAATATATAAAATGCTTATTATAATTATGTGGAGAATTTCGCAGATTGATAATTTTTGTTCCTTCGGTATTCTACTGCCGTTGTTTTAATAACCTACACAAGATTTTTAGTGTGTTTCTATTTTTACACTGAAACAGCTTTTTGAATTTCAAAGCATTGACTCTGTACAAACAATATTTCGGTATGTACTGTTTACGCTCTTTTTTAAAAGATTTACATTGCAAAACAAAGTGAAATTCGTCACCTATTTCTGCATCACTACATAAATTACATATTACATATTCCAGGAAATCGAGCTTTAAGGTTTGTGATTCATTTATGATGTCATGATTTTTTTTGGGCAGTTAGACGGACTATAAGGTTCAATGTATTTTCTAACGGTAAAGAATAAAAGGACACATTCAAATTATACCCTCTGTAGACCATTTATCAAGAGTTTTATTATTATTAAAAGACAATGTCACTAACAAAGAAAACATTTTCAATTACTCTTCAAACTTGTGTAATAAATAAAGTCAAATGAATTAAGAGTAAAGACCCTTTTAGGTATTACACCTTTTGATTGTTTCCAGATTCACAACGCCAGCAGAATTTGAAAACAAGTAAAGGAAAATAACTTGAACCTGAAAATTACTCCCTTTATACCAAAACTTGCATGTTTTATTTTGTTGTAACATATTGTTTTTCTACACACCATGAAGCATTGAAAATAATTTTAGTTCAGTCGAAATCTACAATAAAGTAAAAATACATAGCAATATAGTATATAATTAATTCCTTTAAAACAGATAAATAAATATGACGTCATAGCTCTAAAATGTCTTTAGCTTAATTTAAAGCTTTTATCATTAACATTGTACAAAAGGAATATCAAGAAGATATCATATTGGAGTTTGAATAGTAGGATATGTCTTTAACAAGATTTTCCATGGAGCGTATAGCAATGCAGTTGTAATATGTATTGGTTTTACATTACCGGTACTAATTTATTTAATGGTCATCATCATATCCATTTAGAAAAATCAACCAAATGTTAATGTATTTTAAGTCATTACAAAAAGAAATCGGAAAAAAATAAAAATTAATTAAAGCATTTTCGATCAAAAAGAAATCAAATCCACCAATTCCATAGACATTACGCCCTAAAAAGAAAACTAAAACATGAATTGCGTGCAACTGCACTTAAGTTTAATGCTTACATTTTAAGGTCAAGGAATAAAAAGGTTGGATAATGTTGACAACTAACTCCATAATAATCGACTGATTCTTATTAGATGATATGTTTTACAGTCTTGTTTTGAGAGGACATAGAAATCATTAATCAAAACAAAAAAAATATGAGGGGTTGTTTCATTGATGGTTTGATAACATTGCTAGGTGTTGACATTGATCTTAAAAAGGGACATCAAGTTTAAAAACCAATAATCGTTTTACAGTTACAAACAGATGCCCTATTGAAAACACTGTTTAGTTTCATTCATTACTTTATTTCCTCCAAAAGAGATTATAATGAAATATACAATACAATATCATTATATGTAATATATCATACATAAATATATAGATGCATGCAACAATGAAGAAAAATTATATATTTATATTATATACATTGTACATCAATATAACTAATAAATAAATAAACAGCCTATCTACATCACTTTTTCAACAATGTCTAAGTTCAACAATGCATAAATCTATTTACATACACTGCATCATGCATTATAACATCACGCGAACCCAACCATCGATTGCCTATAAAATTCTGCCATGCACTGCACCACATGCGCATGACATAATTTAATAGATTCGTCATAATCATCTCCGAGATTGGTAAATGTTTGTTTACAAAGAAGTATTTGGAACAGCTGCTCATCGTCATGTGAAAATAATTCTGTGAATAACTCAAGCTCAAATATTCCAGAACGTATCTAGTAACAAATGCGTGCATGTACGCTGGCAACAAACGTGAACATAAATATCCTTATAATATCTGTTACATACGACACATTGTTTTGAATTTGTATCAGGTGTTTCAGTAATGATTTTTGTTACTATATAAGAATTTTTTATATCAATACAGAGCGTGAAATGGTCCAATATTTAGCAATAATTATATCTTTATGAATGTTCCTAAAACTCACGAAATCGCTATCATTAGCTATACATGTACGTTTTGACCATTCCAAAGTTTGTGTCTCTTTAATTGAATTCTTTACAAGAATTTTCCATGTTTGCTTATTGGGAAAACACCATCAAGTATAAAGTCGGACAAAAAGTGATACAAGTCATATCTGAACAATAAGTCAATTATATCAGGAATGAAACCGTATTGCCTTTTTTCATAGTTTACAAAAAATGAGTAAAGTCTTAATAAAAATATCCTTTTTGACAAATAATTGTCATCTAAAGTACACAATTTTTGCAGAAAGCATAGTTTTCTTTGGTCAATATTAGCTATGATAGGATGTAATCCCATTAAACTTTCGCACATGTCTGATCTTGTTGATTGTTTCAAATCTAACATATTTTTACAACGAAATGTTGGAAACGGTTAAGTACAGTTTTATCACTATTGCTTAGATTAGACCACATTTCGCAACCATATAGTGCTGTTGGTAAAACGAATAACTAAATACCGAGGTTACTGTGAATTTACTTTCTGCATATGCACATTTCGACAACTTATGTCTCTTCAGTGCAGATAAAATCTGCACTGAAGATTTGTAAAGTTTCAATATTACACATTGATTGATTGATTTAGACATAATTCCGTTTAATGCAAAATAAGCTGATCTACCTTTTCTACATAAATTAACATGCCGTTTATTTATATTAAATCTGTCATTCATCTCTATACCAAGATGACAAAAATTTTCCAAGACTGGTACTAATTCATCTCCTATACATCAGGAATAATCTATGCGCATCGCACGTGCGTTCACTGAAAACTGTAATATACACGATTTACTTGCATTGAATAAGAAACGCCATTTCCTAGAATATTTTAAACAGACATCAAGCATATTTTGTAAAGTAGCTGGTGATGTGCTAATGCATGATACATCATCAGCAAGTGACGGTGCACAGCTTGAAATACTTAATATACCAGTGTTTAACTACATTTTTCTAATTCATATAATAAATCATTTATATATACCAGATATAGTTAACCTGCCAAGACACCACCTTGTCGTACACATTCACTTACGTGGAAATAGGACGACTGATGTTGATTAACAATGATAGAACTTTTTGTATCTGTATGACAGTCATTAATGATTGACCATATTTCATCCTTTACACCTAGTTTATGTAATTTGTACATTAAACCTAAGCGCCATACAGTGTCAAACGCTTTCTTACTATCAAGGTATGCTACATACACATTACTGCCCATTTCTAAATTGTAATATATAGTTTCGTGCAAGTTAAATGACGCTGTTATACAACCAATATCCCTTTGATATCCTTGCTGTTGGGAGTTTAAATTGCAATTTTCGAGTAATCGCGATTTCACTACATGTTCAAATACTTTTAAAATACATGAAAGTAAGCTAACGGGGCGATAACTATCAGGTGATGACTTGGGCTTACTACTCCCTTTACATCTAGGCACGATATAACCGAGCTTCCATTCTTTTGGAATACGACCGATTTTTACAATTAAATTGAACAGCATAGTAATACATTTAATCAATTTTTCACCACCGTTAATAAAATGTTCGTGCTGAAGTTTATCGGGGCCAATGGCCTTGTTTAATAATATTTCTAATTTTAGTACACTTTATTTCACTACCAGGTAAGTATTCACAACTGTTACCAGAATTTTTGATATCGTTGTATGCCTGTTCAACGTTCTGTTGTATTTCAGTATTGAATTTTGAATTCATATCGGGCTGATAAAGTTTATAAAAGTAATTTGCGAATGCCTCAGCTACAGTTTCCGATGTGTTATGAATAACATCATTTAAAATTATTTCTGGATAGATTTTCGTTTTGCATGATTTTTGACGCTTAATAAGTTTCCAAAACAATCGGATATCGCATTCAGCCGCATTATTTAGATCGTCAAAGCTTTTTTGTATGTTCATTCGCAGCTTGTTGAACATGACGGAACTCAGTTTTCACTCGTTTATACTCTCTGTACGAATCGTACTCCATACCCCTAGGACGGCCGCTAAGTACCCATACTTTCCTAAGAGACCGCTCTTTTTCGTGCGCTAATTTTACGTCTTGGTTCCAATAACGTTTTGTGTGGGGGTTAAACCCGCATTTCGGTATCGATTTGGCAATCTTTAATTTTATGCCATGTTGGATTCTTTTTAAATGATTTAATTATGCAATATGGATTAGATTCAGTGGCTATTTCCACACATATGGGCAAATGATCAGATGTGCTGCTGAAGGACCCATCAGCAAGGATTTCGTATGACATAAGGCGTCTCTTAAGAGATTCATCTATAAAAACATAATCAAGCATAGTTTCTTTGGTTACATAAATATGTGAAGGACCACAATACTTCCTCCAGCAAATATGAGCTGGTTTCTATTAACAAAATTTAACAATTCAGTGGATTTATACTTATTTGAACAATGACTATCTTTCAATAAGCAAGACCCATTCATGTCACCGGCAATAAAAATATTACCGTAATCTCTGTAGTAGTTACATAAAACATCAATAACATTTAACTCATTCTTATATTGTTCTATTGACTCATTTTATGGCAGATAAGTGCCAAAAATATACAGTGACCCACATGATTCAATTTTAAGTTCTAAACCAACAATATGGGTTGAAGGAATATTATGAATTTCATTAACAGAGAATTGTAATGAAGACTTGTACAATACAGCTACACCACCTTTCCCATGTAACGCTCTATAATTATCGGGCAAATTTTCAGATTTACTCATACATGTATTCCCCTTTTCTATTGATTCTAAATATGATAAATGTTTTGACATTAGCTTGTGCTCAGAAATTACACACATATCACAATCAGTTAACCATAACAATTCATTTAAATAAACTGTTGATGACATAATACCCCTAACATTCCATGAGATAATCTTAATTGCTAAAACCATAATAGTAAGTACGTAAACTAATACAAGATATATTACAAGTTTATTTAACAATAAATTCATTATGAGTTTGGATTATGTGCGTCTTCCTTGTATCCGTTGTCATCGGAAAATCTCTGAAACTACTCGCGATTACTATATCAACGTCTACAATATATTCCAACCGGCTAGAAGTTTTCTGACTCAACGATGCCTGCACAATGCTCACTTACATTAAGTTTTACTGACAAACGCTTTGCGGTTCCCCGTGAATCGTTTTACAGTTACAAACAGATGCCCTATTGAATACACTGCTGTTTAGTGGTTCACACTGTTTTCGCTTTATTTTTGTTGTGTTATATTATGTTCTGTTTGAATAGTCCTCATTATTATATTTTCCCTCTCTGCATAAGCCCTAGGGGACGACTGTTTGATTTTTAGGGGAAGGCTTGGGCCATTTTGCCTCGAAAAATTATTTATTTTCATGAAAATCTGGAACAAATTATTTATTTTCACCAAATGTCATATCAAATTTTTTATTTGCATTTGCAACAAATTTATTCTTCAAATAAAAATTAAATCATTTATTTTCATGACAGGTAGGATTAAAATATTCCTTTTCACTGCCACCAAAATAAAACTATTTATTGACAATATTTGCAACAAATTTATTCTTCAAATCAAAATTAAATCATTTATTTTCATGACAGGTAGGATTAAAATATTCCTTTTCACTGCCACCAAAATAAAACTATTTATTGACAATATCATCCAACCCCCCATCCCCCCCCCCCAGAAAATTAAATAGTCGCCCCCTTTATTGCTGCTTCGGTATTCTTTTGAAAACTTTTCAATCTGACAAACAATTAACATAAACAATCAATTTTCTGTTTTGACAGGTTTTGTCTCCTTACCTATGTTTTTCAACGAATTATATGTTAAATTTGCCACTCCACGTGGCATTTATAAGAAATAAAGGGATATGCAATTAGTTTACATGGGACATTATTCCTATAAATACACATTTTACGAAAGGAATGGAGACAATAGACATGAAACGATAACACATACAATGTATGTTAACATCAACTACAATAATTTTGTTGAGCTGTATGGCCATTTCGGAAATAAATTCCTGATCAGTAGCTCTAGAACCCAAAGATAGGAAATCCGTAATTTCAAATAAATGTCTAATTCGCATAAAACCAAACTGAATCCGATTAATCAGTTATATCAAATATAGCTAAGGACAAAACTAAGATGGAGGGAGTTAATCCTAAAATTTTAGAATTTAGATAACAGTAATTGAGCAAAGTGCACACATGAGACATTATCTCAAGACGGTACAAGTACACCATATCTAAGAAAAATAAAGAGCATACATCTCAAACACGGGGAATTGTTTTACCAACTCAACACTGCATGGTTAGAATAAGCAAATTGAACAACCCTTTCATTGCTGTTCTTCATATTGAATTCACAATGAGGCCTTCAATACAGAGCAAACACTCCTATCTCATAGTAAGTTAAAGACCGTCCAAAGCATCGATTTCTCTCTAAATGTTGAACAACGCTCATCAATGTATGCATTGTGTCATGGATGCAGGGTCGTCAACAAGAGTAGCAAATCAATGCACCCTTCTAACACTGTATTCCGTTATACAACATATAAACGGTCATAGGGCAAACATCAATTGATTGTAAGAAAGAAAACTTGGTAAGTACAATCGAGATTAGGGCAATATATATACCGATTGCAAGAAAAATAGTTTAATTTTTATAAAACAAGCAAACCAAATATTGCATTTTGATAGTGCTTAATATATAAGAAATTATCACACGAACAAGTACAACCTAATTGACAAAACAAAAAAAGCATAAACCTCTAGCATGGGGGATCTTTTAACAGACTCCACACTGCAAGAGAGACAAACTCCACCATTAATGAACAAATGAAGGAATATGAAGTAAATGAACAAAGGACAAAATCCCTATAAATACGATTAGATTAAGCAAATGGAACAACGCTGATATTGTTTTTCTTCATCTTGAAGTCACCATGAGGCCTTCAACCACAGTTTATTTTTAAAGAATATTACCCTGTCATTCAAATAGCGAATGTAAAGATTCCTAAATGAATAAAAGCCGTAGTTTGGAAAGTAATCTTAACAGTTTTGCTGAACAAATAAATTAAAGATTTAAAAAAAAAGAAAAAGACAACTTACCTCTATAATTATAATTTTCGGCAATAAAATTATAATTGTCGGATGTCCTCAGTTATTTATTGCAACAGGTAGGCCATGGATGGATTGTTGGTCCCTTAAACTTAAAAAAAAGTATTCAGTAGTTTGATACAGTTTCCCCCTAAAAAAGATTTCTGTATTTCAGTTTGCTAAAAGTGAATTTGTATTTATTTCCATTATTTTGCAAACGTTGTTGCCATTTGTTTTTTATCTAGATTGTCGTTTACTTAATTCTTGATTTTAGAATTTCGGTATTTGTATTTATGTGCGTGTTGTTCATCTGTATATGTGTGTTTTTGGTTTTTTATCTGTCGTATTTAAGTCATGTCGGGGTATCTTTGTGTTTCCACTGTCTTCAGATAAGTCATTTTTATAGAGAAGATCCGGTTCTCACTTAATATATTATATTAAAAATAATTCAACTGAAAAACATATTTTATCGATATTTTTATGCTTTTTAAAATTGTAGAACAGATGTGAAAAGATGGTTAAGTAAGTTTCTATTGCTCTTGTTTTCCTTTCACCATTTACACATATTTGGGATAATGGTCTTTCTAATGAACTTTTTGGTTGTTTGTGTTTAGATGATCACCATGGATATAAGTCATTATATATTAAACACAACTGGCCAATCAACTGCCCTGATGATATCATTTATTACACAGGATATCGGGGTAGGAGCAAGTCAGCTTTCCCTCTGATACAAGATACTGTAGCTTTGAGATCTAGTGACCTTAAAATTTTACACACATACTGGCCTCTTTTCTTTTTTGTCCCGTACTCAAGTAATATCCTTGTTTCTTAGTGTGTCTGATTTTGCCATTATCCATTGATTGTCCGTTCTTTTGATTGACGGTTCGGTTCTCACTACTCTTACTGACACTGCCAATGTCAACTGAAATATATGATGATGCTTGACCAAACCCTTCTGGAAGTTTTGAGTTTCATAGTGCGACAGTGTTTTTACAGCTGACTAGGCTCTTTGAGCTAGCGGGGCCTGGGTGGCTGAGTGGTTAAGGCAGTTCTCCTACCTTTACAACCAATGTAGTGTAAGGTCTCGCCCAACTTTGTACATAGCAAAAATGGGCGCAATCGACTTACAATTGTAAATCATCAGGTATGTCAGTTACCTGTTAAAGG
>MJUU01044997.1:0-20522 GCA_002080025.1 Modiolus philippinarum
TTTGCCCTTTATGGCACAATTTTTAAAAACCGGAGGGTCATAAAATCAAAAACGAAACCTTTCTTTTGTGCCAAAAAATTGCAGCGTTTAAATTTCATAAGGATTGATTAACTGGAACTTAGGTTATTAACCAAAAAACAAAATTATCTACAGACAACGACGACAACGACGACTACTACGGCGCCATACCATTATATGTCCTCAAATTTTTTTGCGGTCGTATAATTATTGTATACTTAACCAAAATTAGAAAAAGGTATATAAATTAGACTGCACATAATTATACTATAACTAATCCAAGATTCTGATTATCGCAAAATATTCAACGAATGATCGAATAACGCAGTAATTCACGAATGCGCGGAGCGCATGAGTGAATTACAGCGTTTTTCGATCATGAGTTGAATATTTTCGATAATCAGAATCAAGGATTAGTTATAGTTTTTATTATATAGATTTTCACGCATATTTGATGGTTCCGTTGGCGATTCATTCCATGAACTACGTTTTCAAGATTAATCCGCTGTGACGTTTACTTAACAACAACGTTGACAAAGTCTATTGTGACGTCACTTCCTAGAGTGAAATTATGGAAAATAATTTCACAGTTAATTATCACTTTTCTTTCACTGGGAAATCTCAATCTTT
The DNA here is from genome assembly GCA_002080025.1 of Modiolus philippinarum. Lineage (NCBI taxonomy): Eukaryota > Metazoa > Mollusca > Bivalvia > Mytilida > Modiolidae > Modiolus > Modiolus philippinarum. The sequence goes on from MJUU01044997.1 coordinate 649, forward strand.
CATCGCTATCTATATAATAAAATGATTTATTTTGTGGACACATTTTGACAGTACCACATAAAGTGCAAACTTTTCGCTAAAAATATGACTATTTGAATATACTCATATTAAGATCTCCAAAATATTCAAACTTTGACAAAGTATAAATTCAAACTGAAGTATTTCAGTCCATAGTGGGTGACAATGCAACTTAAAATGAATTTCAAAGAAAAACGCTTCAGACTTTTTCTGACAAAAAATAAACCCATAAAACGTCCTTGTTTCTGTGAGAAAGGATGTGACTATATCATGGATGTGTATTTGCTAGGAAGCTGACACTTTTCGCTAAATTATTGTTAACTCTGAAGAGGAAAAAACACTCTACTTGTACGCCCATTTTATCAGATGATGACCGACTGTTTTGACAAAGGAAAATGACACTTACTGAAGCCAGCTTTTCATATTTATATTGTTTTGCATCCAATTAGTAATAAACGTCTTCAACTGAAAATTTTCCAGTAGAAATGGGTGTACACAACATATATCCACACCCCACTTCCATGTCCTGAGATCCACGGACCAGTCCCGTCTAGAAGAATTTTTTTTTAAATCCTGCTATTTTTACAGATCTGGTTAATACACGGACTAGTTAAAAAATAGGCAGAACTCTTTATTTATTTGCAAACAAAAATGTAAATTCTATTTGTGCAAATGAACAACTTATAGTCAATTAATACCCAATCTATGGATTACCTTTATCGTATATACCACTGAAGCAGCATCATCAGCATCACATAAAGATTGTATTACGGTGACGCCTAGATGCTTTGGTTTGGGTCGTTTTTACCTGGATATGGGATGTTGTCTCCTTGAAATTTACCCCATTTCCTTTCTTTTTCATATGTATTAATCAAATTTGATTTAGGAAGATGAATGAGATATTTGTTAATGCAAAATTCATTACTGTAATAACGCACACCGAACATGACTTTTCAACACACCGTGTAATTGTTGGAAGGCATAGAATAGCCTCTTGCATGGTCTCTATGGTTTTGTCAAATTGCTTTACGTATTGATCGGACAAAAAGGCAAAATTGTCATTCTCAGTTGCACAAATAACGAACTAAACGCAAAAATATCGGACATTAAGCAAAACTGTCGGACAAATTTTATACATGTTATTAGTAAAATTATCATATTTATGGCATATCAAATATTAATTCAATATCGATCTTTTCCATTTCCCTTTTGAAAATAGCATCAAACTGTTCATTCTGTGAAACTGTGAACCAGTTTTTCCAATCACCAATAACTCCTGTAAAATAGATATTAACTACATCATATTTTAATGAATTTTTAAGACAGCAGTTAATAACTAGAGGCTCAGAGACTGAGCCTGTATCGCTCACCTGACAAAATGCTTCTATGCCATGCATGACCAAAAATGAAGTTTATTTTACCAATGGAGTCTAATGTTTAGCTATGTTCTCCATTAGCACCCATGTTTTTTGTCTGATCCTATTTAAATGAGTAATTTTTGAATAGGACTTTCTATGTGCTTAAATAGTTAGAGAGAAGATAATGAAAAGGATGGTTTTTCTCATACCGGGCTCCAATGTTAAACTATGTTCTGTACTGGAGGCCATGTTTTTTGTCGGATCTAGATAAAATAATTTTTTTTGTAAAGTACCTTCCATACATCATTCCTGTAAAGTTTGGTTGAATTTGCTTCTGTGGTTTCAGAGAAGATCAAAATGTGATTTTCCCTTTGGGTTTAATGTTTAACCTAAATTCTGCGCTGGCGGCCATGTTTTTTTATTGGATCAGAGCGAAATGAGCAATCTTTGTTAAGGACCTTTAGTACATCATTCCTTCAAAGTTTGGTTGAATTTGCTTCAGTGGTTTCAGAGGCGAAGATGAAAATGTGATTTTTCCCATAGGGTCTAATGTTAAACTATGTTCGGTGCTGGTGGCCATCTTTGTTATTGGATCGGAACGATATGAGCAATCTTTGTTAAGGAACTTTATTACATCATTCCTGTAAAGTTTGGTTGAATTTGCTTCAGTGGTTTCAGAGGAGAATGTGATTTTTCGCATTGGGTCCAATGTTAAACTATGTTCCGCACTGGCGGCCATCTTTTTTATTGGATCAATGCGAAATGACCAATCTTTGTTGAGGACATGTAGTACATCATTCCTGTAAAGTTTGGTTGAATTTGCTTCAGTGGTTTCAGGTGAGAAGATGAAAATGTGATTTTTCCCATAGGATTCAATGTTAAACCTAAGTTCTGCGCTGGCGGCCATGTTTTTTATCGGATCAGAACGAAATGAGCAATCTTTGTTAAGGACCTTCCATAGATCATTTCTGTACAGTTTGGTTGAATTTGCTTCAGTGATTTCAGAGACAATGAAAATGTGATTTTCCCACAGGGTCCAATGTTAAACTAAGTTCCGCACTGGCGGTCATGTTTTTATCGGATCGGAACGAAATGAGCAATCTTTGGACCTTCCATACATCATTCCTGTAAAGTTTGGTTGAATTGGCTTCAGTGGTTTCAGGTGAGAAGATGAAAATGTGAAAAGTTAACGGACGGACGACGGACAACGGACGGGGGACGCCAAGTGATGGCAATAGCTCACACTGACCGTTCGGGTCAGGTGAGCTAAAAAGTGGATTAGACATTACAACATTAACGTCTATTTTCGAAATTCACTGAATATCACTTACTGAATATGGCCATTTCGACAAAGGCTGTATAAAGGCTGATAGGGAACAAACATAAACTTTTACATCTATCCCCGGGCCATTATTACAAACCAAGGAAACATAACAGGACCATTACTAAAATACCTATTTCTTAAAAACTTGTATAGATTGATAGATGAATGTAGATGCATATAAATATTTTTCTGGAGGTCATTTATGGGATCAAAACTCCACATACAAAAAAAAGCTTTGTTTAGAAAAAAATCAAGGAATGATTTAAATTTTCTGATCCCTTGTGAAAGGTGAGTAAAATGATTGGTCAAATATCTGAAACAAAATACTTAATTGTCCATACGAATTAGGATTCAGGCAAATCAGATTCTAAAAAATTAATTAAATAAACAAGCAAAGTGAATAAACAAATGGAATAAAATAAACAACAAAGAACACAGTAACGGTAACTATGTTCACTCTAGGCAATAATACAATTGCAAAAAGAGGCAATATGTAAACATTATCATCCTTCCCCATGGTTATATCAGCCTGCAGAGCCTTTCAGCAAAAGCCGTATCTGGTTGACCCGGATATATCAGAGGTTGACCCGGATATATCAAGGGATTCTCCCAAAGTTTCAAAGGCAATAACTTTTTTTAAGGTTTCAAATGAAATCAAATTTGTAACAATAAACATCTATTGCATTTGCTCTTTCCTATTAGGTATTCAGAACAGAATCATGATTACACAAACAGATAAACTAGATGTCAGAAAAATTGTAGAAACTAGGTCTTTGATATATCCTGCAGAGCTTTGACGTTTTCACATTATGACGTCATAAAAGCTCCAAACAACGATAGAATGTCGTAACAACCAAAGGTTGCGGCAAAATTCAAAATGGACATTATTTTGAGAATTTCGGTCAAATTATTCACCCAGTTACAAAACTTTTGCCAATAAAATTATAAAAAAAACTACAAAACATGTTTTTCAGCTGAAAATTGCTGAAAAGGCGAGAATGGTATGTATGTCGAATTTCCCGCGCAACTTTGGGAGAATTTGAAAATTCAGATCAATAATTACAAATCTAAAATGCAAAATAAAGGATGATAAACAAGTTATCGGGCTTTTGACAGCTGATGTATTGTAAAATATCACCCCGCTCGCCAGAATATGAAGCTTTGGGCTCGTTCGCTACGCTCACTCGCCCCTTTGCTTCATATTCTGGCTCACGGGTTGATATTTTACGATATATTGCTGTCAAGAGCCCGATAACATATACATACAATACAATACATATGATGACAGGAGATAGTTGACACAATATATATAAAGTTAAACTTAGTTGCATTTCGAAATATCATGCTCACTCATTCTCATTTTTATGGCCGAAACGGACAGGTAGATTTCTGAAATTCGGACTTTCGAGTTTTATAAGAATTTGATTGCAATATGAAAATATAACATGTCTTACTTCATAATCCAACAATGGCCACTCTGTGTACCTATCATCTATTGCTGTGCCGTGGTGCAAACGATACCCCTGAAAGCACCATTGTAATTTACGTGACTTTGGTATGAACAATTTATTTCAGTTCATAAAACAAACAAGTTTTACACCAAATATGTTTGCTTGAAGTTTATTGAACAGAAAATACAATGATATGTGCACGTCTACTTCGAACCATCATTTAGCTGGAAACTTGTATCAACAAGAAGAAAATAAAAAAACACTCATACAAAGCAGATATTGTCTATAAATCTGATTATAAAACATAGCTTAAGTTTCAAGTACCCTAATATTTTGCAACGAACGTGAATAAATTATTTAGGAATAACAGAACAACAAACAAAATGTCTGAAACCTAAAATGTCATCAATGATTACGAATTGTGTAAGCATTGAACCATAATCGGACATTCAGAAACACACCTCTTTGTCACGTAAATTTCAGTTGAAAAACTACTTTTTGGGGATAGTTCACACCTTTGAATGAATGATTTAGTGTTATAAATACGTATGTGAAAAACTTTCAAATTTAAGTTTTAATACTTTGCAATACCTTTGGACCCAGTATGCCATCTTATTTTAAAGTAGCATGATTGTCACGTAAAATTCACTCATTTCTAATATTGGATTCTCAAAACGTAATCCATTGAACGAAAGGGTTCAAAAACATTAACAAATAATGCATAATACTCTGTCATGTTCTAAGCAAATGCATAACAGCCTCATCGCGCACTTTATAGATTTTTGAATTGGTTATTGTATCCAGAATGTCACGTAAAATTCATTTGTTATGACCCTTAGGAACTTCTGTGATCTAATTCCTCTCATGGTATGAAATCTTTTTGAAAAATAGCTTCCCCTTTCCATTCTGTACAGATTCGTGTACAAAAACGACTAAATTATCTATTTTTGCTTCAGGATTCGTTTGCAAATGTATTATCTTAATGTGAATGTGACATTCGTTTTTTAAATTTTCCCCTTCATACCTTCCTTTATGTTTATTATTATTTTTCAGACGCTTTCTGGGTGTTGATCCATTTTATTCATCACATACTTATAAGGTGTCATTGACAAATTGAATTTTCAAACAAACAACAAAATCTAGAAATTTGGTAGTTTTTCAGATATCAATTTTGTCAACTTTTGTCTTTTCAGTGCAGTATATCATCACAAATATACTACCATTTCTTTACTCATATGTTAAGTTCAATTTCTTAAAACAATGGTAATAAAAAATGGTCTGTATTGACTTCAAAATGGTCAATAACGTGGTTATTACTAAGAGGGATTTTACGTGACAGCAGGGTTAATTTTACGTGACATGATAATCATGGTCCAATGTTGAGCCGGAAGATTGCAGATCATTAAAAATTGTCTTTTCATTGAATTCTGCATTATTTCTAAGCAGACCTCAAAGAAACGATATTGAATCAATTGAAATGTCACAAATTCGCGAATTCTACAAAAATAAGATCAATTGGTAAAAAATCGAAAGAAAACTTGCCATAATATTTAGCTAGGCTATGGAATAGCCTAGCTATATAGATAGTTCTTGGGGGGAAGTGAGGAGTACGCTTGCGCAGTGAGGAGAACGCATGCGCAGAAGACTATTGACCAATATGAATTTCAGATTCTCGAAAATCAAAATGGCGTCCAGTTTCGTCCTGATAAAACGGGGCGGGGTTTAATTTTTCTGTTTCCTTGTGGAAGTTGAAAAGTATTATAAACATTTACTATAGGTGGTACTGGGAACAGGTTTGTAGAGGATGATGGGATTGGTATTGCAATATCGCTTAGCCAGATTTATAAATATAGATATGATAAAAAGAATAAGAACAGTAATGTATAAATTTAAAACCAGAAGTTAATAAATAAAGATGAGGTATTGTGCAATAATCAATAATATACAAATACTATAAAAGACTTTTCGATTATGTTAAACAAAGCGTGATTGTAGTTTGTGGAGATACTTAGGCAATGGAGAACGAAAGGTGGAAAGAGATAGAATTGCGTTTTTTGCGGAAGAATAAAGAGCTACCGGTGTTTGTGTGTGCTGTAAAAGGTTTATGTTTCGAAGCCAAGTACACTAGAAAGAATTTAATGCAAAACATGAGAGGTTGAAAGTAATGTTAAAAGGAGACAAGCATATTGTGTGTAAAACGTGTAACTCTTATGTATGTAAGGAGGCTATATCTCCTCAAGCAATGATAATTAATTTAACTAGAGGCTCAGACACTGAGCCTGTATCGCTCACCTGACAAAATGCTGAAGCAGGGTTTTCGATGTTCTGCATGGTGGCCATGTTTTTTATGTGAATTTCCCATAGGGCCAAAATAAACTATGTTCTGTGCTGGCGGCCATGTTTTTTTTTATCCGAACGAAATGACCAATCTTTGTTAAGGACCTTCAGTTCATCATGCCTGTAAAGCTTGGTTGAATTTGCTTCAGCAGTTTCAGAGCAGAAGAAGAAAATGTGAATTTCCCCATAGGGTCCAATGTTAAACCTTAGTTCTGCGGTGGCGGCCATGTTTTTTATCAGATCGGAACGAAATGAGCAATCTTTGTAAAGGACCTTCCATACATCATTCCTGTAAAGTTTGGTTGAATTTGCTTCAGTGGTTTCAGAGGAGAAGATGATTATGTGAAAAGTTAACAGACGACGGACGGACGACGGACGACGGACGCCAAGTGATGGCAATAGCTCACACTTACCCTTTGGGTCAGGTGAGCTAAAAATGGATAAAGCTCCTTTTGAAGAATTAAATACGCTAGAACAACATTTAATTTCTCCAGTTTTACCATTTTACAAAATTGTGACCAATAGAAAAAATTACAAAGAAGTACTGAGAGAGGTTTACTTCAAGTATTGATTTGAGTATACAAATACATCATGAGCCACCACACCCTTGTCAATCAAACACGCAATTTTCTATCCAAGGCTATTCCATAGCCTAGCTTATCGTTTTTATTTCATAAAAACCACTATCCGATTTATATCATACACTTATGTTTATAAAGTCCCCTCGTGTTTTCTAGTTATTGTTGTGTTATTGATTTCTAACACAACATTTTTGATGATGTCACAGAGTATGCCTCAATAACAAACGAATCGGATGAGTTTGAAATCACTTTTTGTAAAATGTGTCACGTAAAATTAAATTTTGACTTTTATACCAAAAAATAGACAAAGCATTTGTAAACAATTTGAGTTTTGATGTATAAACGACTTGCATATATTGTAAGCTTGTGTTAAATTACACTAAACACATTGTAGTGATTCAGGGAAAGAACAGGAAGCCGTCACGTAAAGCTTCAGACAAAAATACCCCAAAGATGTTCCTGTTGTTAAGAACAGTCACCCAGAAAAAATACTTCTCCCATGGGAAAAAGGGGTTTTGAATTAACCAATATATCATTAAACGAAATAAAACAGCGCATTACAGTCAGGTTCTGGGTTTGTTGTTATTCATTTTAATGTGTTTGAAAAACATGTCATGTAAAATACAGGCAGTTTGTGACAAGCCTATAAAGACAAATTGTTCTAAACCTTTTACGATAAAAAGAATTTTATTGACTGAAATTCGTGAATTCTCATAAAAATCGTATATTGAAACCTGTTTTTGTCCAGTAATTTGTGTAGCAAAGTTTTCTTGCATGTAAGAAAGTGTCGAAAAAAAATTAACAGGTGGTCCAGAAACGAAATATGTTCAAATGAACTTAAAATGTTTGATTATCGGTATCAGTCAGCTTTATTTGTAAGCAGGTATGATGTACCTACATAACAGTATGCAAAACGAGTATTTTTGTTTAAAAATTGTCCCCTTTTAAGAGTGTAAGAACCTGTGACATGTTTTCGGCCATAAAAATGAGAATGAGTGACTATTAATACAATAATATACTAGAAAATGAGAATATTAAGGAATTACAGCAATTTCATAAACTTACCTAAGAAACAAGCCACATTGTTTAAAAATTTTGAATATTTAGGAAAGAAAACATTCCATTCTTTTTTTCAATAATAGGATATGTTGTAAAATATGACGGTACAGTGAAACTTTTCCAAACTGGCCAGCACTAGGGCCAAAATATTTTGCCAGTTTAAAAGGGGTGGCCAGATTACAGAGGTTAAATTCAATGGGATATACAGTAATGGGACAAAATAATGTGGCCAGTATACTGAGGTTGACCAGTTTTCAGAGGGACCGGTTTAGAGAGTTTATTCCGTAGAGTAACCACGACAGGATTATCACATGTATAAAGGCAGTGGGACTCATCCCCAACATATTTTTACATTTAATGATGTTGTAATGCAATCAAAATTATTATTTGATTAGAAAAACTTCATTTCATGCAATTTAAGTTCAGTACTTATCATCGTATTACGTTGTGTTTGACTGGTTTCAGGTGTACTTTTTATTCAACTATTGTCTGAACGTAATCTTTCCCTTACCACATGTAGTTACAATTGCAGATATTAAAAAATAACCAGGTTTGAGTATTTTGGTTTCTGCAAAATGAATTTTAGTGCGATTAAGATTTGCAGATTAATGGTTACATATACCTTTTCTGAAGAGTGTAGATCTTTTGTCCTCAGAAAACACAGCTGTGACATCGAGCTTGTTGTCTTTTAACTTATTGAATGTACATTTTTCTACAATTTCATCAATGAAGTGTTCTGTATAGGGTACCTCTAGAAATTTAGCAAGTTCCGTTATTTTGCTCTTTGGATTCTGGAATCAAATTTTAAGAAACTTAAATTCTCAATTCTCAATTTAAAAAAAGTGGAAAATTTCGCCCGTTTTCCATCGGGAAGTATAGTTTGGAATTTTATCTTTGGTAAATGGGGGCAATATCAAAATTACCGAACAGAGTTGTCCAAAGCCAAAGTTCGATTGCAAATAGACAAAGCAGTTGCAAACCACCTAAAGTTTTAAACCTCAATGGTCCTGACTTGGTAGAGGAATTTCAAAGAAATGGTTGATTAAACCGTTTTATTGCGCATAAAATCCCCCTTTCCTTTGCGGTTGTGCGCAGTAATAAATCAACAGCAATTGCCAGGTCGTAGACAGGCGTTACGAAAAGTGTTGGTGCTACCTAACGTTACACAAAAGTTGACGTTCCGCCATTGAATAAATAAAGACTTCAAGTCAGAAGAAGGATGTTCATTTTAGTATTACGTGAAAAATGAAATTTGAATCACAGTTCAGACCGAATCTTCTCTTTTTTTATCCACAAGGACTGATATCTATTAAAACTTTTTTAATGATCGTATTAAACGGAATTTTCTAAAGCCTTGAGTCCCGAAGGTGTAACTAGTCTAATGAGAAAATCTGTATTATTTGTGACGAATCAGCTGTGAAACATTCACTCTGTAGGCAGGGGTTGGAATATCACTGTCCATGTTAAGGACATTGATAATTTAGAAATTACAATCAACCATTTTGTCGTAAATTTTACAACTGAGATGACCATTTTTATCAAATTCGAGATGCAAGTCCAAAAATGATGAAGATCTAGTGTTTTCAGTCGTTTCCTTTATCTATAGTTCTGGAACTATATATTGATGGAAAAACGCGTTTAATATTAATGGAAAGAAAGTCATCAATGTATACATCTATAAGGGTACGACCATTTGATTTTCAGGCGATTTTGCCTTGAAAAATTATTTATATTCATGAAAATTTCGCACAAATCATTTATTTTCACCAAATGTCACATCAAATTATTTATTCACATTTTCAACAAAAAAATTATTCTTCAAATCAACATTAAATTATTTATTTTCATGACAAGTAGGATTAAAAGATTTATTTTCTCTGGCACCAAGATTAAATTATTTATTTACAAAATCGCCCAAGCCATACCCCGAAAATCAAATGGTCGTCCCCTAAGTGAGACTGAAGGATCTAGTATTTTTTATTTTATGATCTTTCACCAGTCCCTGAAGAAATTAAGTCTCGTAAAGGAATATAAAACAAGTCTGCGAGAAGAGAAGCACCATTCGTGCCCATCGTTCAAATGTGACAAATACATTTTCAGTAAGTAAATCAAGCATTAGGCACGTCCCGTTTTTCATCGTAGCAAATTTTCCTTTGAAATGAAATTTTAATCGCATTAAAAATCCGATGATTCAAGGTCTAACTGATTTTGAGTCAAACGACATTTATAAACACATATGACATATAAATCATCTTTAATTTCTTACCAGAAGTAGATCCTCATACCAGACCTGGAGTATATTAAAAGCTTCATCATGGACTGCTGCATTCCATTCCTTGGTATAATTAAACCAACCAGTCAAAAATGTATCTAAATTATTAATTGTTATTAATAATAAATATACTATATAAATATATTATGTAGGTCAAGCAAAATTATGAATGAAAGAGCAAAGTATGAATGAAATTATTGACGTTGAGGGTTACACTAACTGAACGCGGACCTGAAAAGACCTAAATAGACCTGACAATTTGTTAACCAGTTTACTAAAATGATCACAACTTTTTTATTTCTTGACGGATTTTTTCATTTTTGGCTTTATTTAAAGAAGAAAGTATATTCTTTTTTGAATTTTAAAAATAATTTTGAATTAACTTGATTTATCTCCCGTTCTTCGCTGACCTCAAAGATACCATCACAGAGTTATTTCCCTTGCTAATGATGTCTACATTTATTTTACCGTACTTTCTATCACTTGAATCTAATCTAAACTTCCCCGATTTCCAAATACAATGTATCGTCACGTGATGTCCCACTCCATTTCCAAATATGGTCATATTGATCTAAATCGATTCCAGAGCGAAAATGAAGCGTTTAAACCACATTTCGATGTGTCTTCAAGATATGGTCACGTGATGCTCGACCCCATTTTCAAGTATGATCACTCAAGTTTATATCGATGTACGAACGTAAATAAAGCGTTTTCCATATTTGTGCATGTGTTCCATATATGGTCACTTGATGCCCCACCCTAATTCCAAATATGGTCATGTGGACCAAATCGATTCCCGAGTGAAAATAAAGGGTTTCCCATTTTTAGGCATGTCTTCCATATGTTACCTGATGCCCCATCCCCCATTTCTAAATATGGCCAGTGAAGTTTATATCGATGTCCAAATAATAACAATGCGTTTTCCATATTTGGGCATCATGTTTTCCATATATGGTCACATACCCCCTTACCTTATTAGGTCAGCTGGTCTGATTAATGTGAGTCATGGGATCCGGTGACGTCATATAGCCGGGGTTTGACCGTATTTGGGTGCCCCCCTAGCGCCCTAGGTTTGGGGCCTAAAGCACCTCACATTCTACTACTAATAAGATCACTTAAAGGCCATCTGGAGAACTAAATTTACAATTCCTTTGGTATTTATTTGTGAGAAAAATTATATATGTGTTTTGAAATAATTTTACAATAAATAGATTTATTATATTTTTCATAACGAGAAAGAATTGAATATCGATGGATATCAACTAAAGTTATGTAATTTCAAAACATAATAAACGAGCCTGTGGCGAATTTATTATATTTGAAATTACATAAAGAGAGTTGATATCCATCAATATACAATTCTTTTGAGTTGTTAAAAGTAAATTTGTTTGGAAATAAAAGAGTTTTTGTCTGCAAGTTCAGAAATGTTGTAATCACTTTAATTGACCGAATTATTGTATCATTAACTATCCCTTCTTATCAATATCTGCATGGTACACGCGTGATTATGCATATGCAATCATTTGATTGGTCAGTATTCTGGTCCGGTTAAGGGTTACCTACCAATACTTGCATGGTACACGCGTGATCAGGTTAAGGGTTATTGCAATACCATGCGATCAGTTAACATCTTGGAAGTACAGAATTTTATTGAAATTCCTTGGAACAATAATGATGAAGATTTAAATGCCTTGTTGCATTTGCCGTCTTTGATTTATCATTGGAAAGAATATACTTGCTCAAGAGTAAATGGACATGAAACACAACCACTCTGGATTCTCTTTGCTGAGATGACTTTTATGCTTGTGGTTTTGGAATTAGTAGAATCTTGGCCGACACAAACTATTTTTCTTATGATTTTCATAAATAAATGCAGTGAACTTTTAGTGCCGAACTGCTGTTTTTGTTTCAAATAACAACACCGTTGCTAGGTAACGTTAATCATGGCCAACGAGTAGTCTGGGATCCTGACTCAATATTCTCTTTACCGTAATCGGCTTCCGGTTCGAATATAGAGTCAGGTCACCAGCATTGAATCCGATTCAAATTTGAATCGGATTTCAACATTCGGAATGTCTCTAAATTTACGTAGGATCTGACGTCATGTATTGTTATTCCGAAATATAGGTACGTGACGTAATATCCGGTGTTAATGTAAACAAACACAGCTGATTGAGATGAACTTGGTTTTTAAATGGATTTCTGTGATACTTATGGCAATATCTTAGAAAAAACGATTAATCGATTCAATAGATGTACAAGAAAAACAGTCGGCTGTTTTATTTAAATTATATACAGTCTATCTTGATGTAGTTGAAAGAAACGCGCGAAATGCAAGTTCAATTTTTTGTAATCAAGATGGCGATTTATACAGCCAATCAAATTTGGTAAGGGATTGCTGATGACCTGGGGTTATATTTGAAGTGAAGCTTGCGTAAAGGAAAATATTTTCCCAGGGTACCAGGTTAGGCCAACGAGATTTCACATTGGTCTAGTAGAAACATCGAAAAAGAAATAGCACATCACGCATGATGTGTTATTACATGGCGCTTGACCAATGAAATTCCTTTAAAAACGATTCAACAATTCATATCTAACTCCAACTTCAAAGTCTCTTTGTGTACCACAAATAGCTATTCGTGTAAGGAATAGATAATAAGCGTGCATCATAACAGACTAGAGGCTCAGAGACTGAGCTGACAAAATGCTTCAATGCCATGCATGACAAAAACAGATGTATTTTACCAATATGGTCAAATGTTTAGCTATGTTCTCCATTAGCACCCGTGTTTTTTGTCTGATATTATTGGAAACAATAATTTTTGCAAACTACCCTCTATACATTTAGTTAAATTTGCTTGATTAGTTACAGAGAAGATGATGAAAAGGATGGTTATCTCATACCGGGCTCTACTGTTAAACTATGTTTTGCACTGGATTCCACGTTTTTTGTCAAATCGAAATGAAATGAGCAATTTTTGTGAATTTGCTTCAGTGTTATCAGAGGAGAAGATGAAAACATGATTTTCTCATAGGGTCCAATGTTAAACTATGTTTCGTGCTGACGGCCATATTTTTTATTGGATCAGAAAATTTTAGGCAATCTGTGTGAATGAAGGACCTTCCATACATCATTCCTCTAAAGTGTGGTTTAATTTGCTTAAGTAGCTTCAGAGGAGATGGCAAATATATGCTTTTTCCTATATGGTCCAATGTTAAACAGATGGGTAAAATTTCGGCAATCTAAATAAAGGACCTTCCATACAACATCCATGTAAAGTTTGGTTCAATTTGCTTCAGTAGCTTCACAGAAGATAGCAAATATATGCTTTTCCCATAGGGTCCCATGTTAAACTATGTTTAGCGCTTTCGGCCATGTTTTTATGGGATCGGAAAAATTTCGGCAATCTACATAGGGGACCTTCCATACATCATTCCTGTAAAGTTTGGTTAATTGCTTTAGTAGCCACAGAAACGATAGAACATAAATGCTTTTCCCATAGGGTCCTAGGTTAAACTATGTTCTGCGCTGGTGGCAATGTTTTTTAGCCGATCGGAAAATTTTCTGCAATCTACATAAAGGACCTTCCATACATCATTCCTGTAAAGTTTGGTTCAATTTGCTTCTGTAGCTTCAGAGGAGATAGCAAATATATGCTTTTCTCATAGGGTCCAGTGTTACACTATGTCCTGCACTGGCGGCCATGTTTTTTAGCGGATCAGAAAAATTTCGGTAATCTTCATAAAGAAACTTCCATACATTATTCCTGTAAAGTTTGGTTCAGTTTGCTTCAGAAATTTCAGAGGAGATAGCAAATATATGCTTTTCCCCATAGGGTACAATGTTAAACCTAAGTTCAGCGCTGGCCGTCGTATTTTTTGGCGGATCGGAAAAATTTCGGAAGTCTACATACAAGGCCTTCCATACATCACTCCTGTAAAGTTTGGCTTAATTTGCTTCAGTAGCTTCAGAGGAGATAGCAAATATATGCTTTTCCCATATGGTCCCATGTTAAACTATGTTCTGCGCTGGCGGCCATGTTTTTTTTTGCGGATCAGGAAAAATTCGGCAATCTACATAAAGGACCTTCCATACATCATTCATGTAAAGTTTGGTTCTATTTGCTTTAGCAGCTTCAGAGGAGATAGCTATTCTAACATGGCTCCTGTTAATCGTCAACCAGTATAATACTCGATAACCATAAACTTTGCACACGGATGGTATCGGAATAAGAGTAAAAGGGGTGCAAAGGAGTCATATTTTTTAATTTTGTTTGTCTTAGTTTGTGAAGGAAATAAATGTTAAAATAGTCTTTAACTGAACAATGCCCTTCAGACACGTAAATGTGTAATTGGTCTGCTTTCAATTTGAATTTTGAACTTGAATCTGTTTGAAAACGTCAGATTGTGTATTGTGACGTCATAGACACAGACAGCAATGGAGGCAGGAAATTCATCTACTCTTAGGTCGCTTCAGAATGGAAAATTCCATTTTCTGTCATATTAGAATCGAAATAATTCATGGCAGGTACATGTATATGGTTATTATCATTTAACCATTGGCTGGTCCTTTATATTCGTAAATTTAACCCCTCGCTAACGCTCTGGATAAATTCGAATATTCGAATATAAAGGCCCAGCCCACGGTTAAATTTCCAATAACCATATACCTGCCAAGAATTATTTCTTAAATTTATGCTTTTTTCCCATAGGGTTCAATGTTAAACCTAAGTTCAGTGCTGGCGGCCATGTTTTTTGGCGGATCGGGAAAATTTCTGCAATATACATAAAGGACCTTTCAAACACCATTCATGTAAAGTTTGGTTAAATTTGTTTCAGTAGATTCAGAGGAGATAACAAATATATGCTTTTCCCATAGGGTACCAGGTTAAACTATGTTCTGCGCTGGCGGCCATGTTTTTAAGCGGATCAGAAAAATTTCGGCAATCTTCACAATAGACCTCCCATACATCATTCCTGTAAAGTTTGGTTCAATTGGCTTCAGTAGCTTCAAAGGAGATAGCAAATATATGCTTTTTCTCATAGGGTCCAATGTTAAACCTAACTTCAGAGCTGGCGGCCATGTTTTTTGGTAGATCAGAAAATTTTTGGCAAACTTGGTAAAATACCTTCCATACATCATTCCTAGAAAATTTGGTTGAAATTGGTCTGGTGGTTTCTGAGGAGATAGCAAAAAAGTGAAAAGTTTACGGACGGACGACGGACGCCAAGTGATGGCAAAAGCTCACATGGCCTTTTAGGCCAGGTGAGCTAAAAAACATTTTAAATGAATTACCAGATATCACTTGCTCCTTGAAATAATCAGTCCAAGTCCAGTTTTTAGGGATACCTAATTTTCCATGCAGCCAAGTAAACATAGACACGTGACGATCTTTCGGGTTTCTATTCACATAAACAATCTTGGTATGTTTTTCTTTGATTTGTGCAGGTAAATAACTAAATGGAAGATGGGAATGCAGAAGTCTTTGTCCTTTTACAGCTAGAAGTGTTTCTGGAACTTGATTTTCAAACTGCATATCGATGATGTTTCCTTTTGTATTGTAGGTTGATGTGTTGGAAAGAAGCATTGACACGATCTCGTGCACCCAATGAGTTCCTGAAAATGTTATTCAATGAGTTAACATAAGGTTTTAACGGTTACAACCAACATGAAAGTAACTTGATATTAAATACACGATAAGCAAAAGCATGTTAATTTCGCTCCATTGAATGTCAAGAAACCTCAAATAACTTTCACGTCCAGTAATTGTAAGCACGGTAGAAAACAAACTAGGTGACATTTCAATTTCCTGCTAAAGAATTGATATTATTTCGACGTTTTCACAAATATGGAGCGACACTTTCAGACATTTTTTATATCAATTAATCCATGCTAGAAAATAGAAAAGGAGAATAGACTTCTTTAAGATAAGTTAGCTCACCTGATTTTGGATATGAGCACAGTAGAACATCGTTGTCTCGCATTTCTTGTTCTTTCGTTAGTTTAAAATGTGCATCTGCGTCTTTCACCAAGACTGGAATTCGCCATATTGTAAAATCTCTACACTTCAGCCATGGATAAACAGGCCCAATTTCGTCTTCACTATAATAATTACAATGAATATATTCTTACATTCTAGGAGCTCTAGTAAAGCACAGAGATTAAATACACGTATGTCTGCCAGAACACTGATACCACATTAAAGTTTATTGAAAACTTCATTATGTTGCATGGAAAATGTAAATGAAAATATAAAATATCTTCGAACACATGGCTATTTTTTAATCTTATGGACTTTATCTAGAATTCATAAAAAGGAGGAATACCAAGGGTATTATTAAAACATCGACAAACGAATACCGAATCTAAATCCAAAATCCAAAATCACGGCAATCCAACACGAATCGAGTCAGCATGGAAAATACAAAACAAATAAACAAAAATGAGCAAGAACGCCACAAAACTAAAGCACTAGCAGTGTGAACCTCTACAAAAATTGAGGTATCATCAGGTGCTTCGGACGGGGTAAACCTGAACTGTTCCACGCACGGCAACCGTCACACAGTCAGCCAGGATATAGTATGTAAGGCTTTATATTTGCGGTGCAAAATTTTCGCGATTTGGTGTTGGATTTATTCGCGGGGTTTTATATTCGAGGATGTTTAGTTTAAGTCATAGTGTTCATTAATATTCAGGTTTAAGAACAACAATAAAAGCGTTGTTCCATTTCTTGTTTTTCCCACGTATTTGTGGAGATTTTGTCTAATTTGCTTTTACTCCATATCCCTTCATTGCTTATTACTGTGAATATTTTTCGGGCTGATCTTGTTGAACGCAAATAGCGATAAAATTAATACTCCGCGAAATATAACGACCATAAAGAAGTGTTGAGAGATCAGTTTGATTGCTGATTGGTTAATTTCATTTTCTGGCCCGTAGACCAAACCAATTATAATCCACGGTACTAGTTACTTCTCTAACCCTCAACGGTACCTAGGTAAAAGTTTTGCAAAGCTATCTATTACATGGACAAATTGGTACCAAAAACATAATCAACGAAAACAAAACTAAAAGATGACAAGACAACACAAAAATAAAGCACTGACAGTGTGAACTGCCACTTAAACCGGGGGTATTATCAGGGTAAGTATGGTCTGCCCAACGCGTTGCACCCGTTACACTGCCAGTGAAAAGTCCGGTTTTGTCTGAGTCGGTGTTTGTTAGTCTGGTAATAAGCTCTGGATCTACCCAAAGATATCTATTCTCATTTTGTGAAATAGAAACATTGTAACTATCTGTCAAATCATGGTGACCACCATAAAACTTTCGTAGTGACGATTGCAACATTGATTGAGCATACCCTTAATGTATAAGTTTTTGAAGTAGTAAATTGTTGACAAAATCGCTATATATACTCTTGGTCATAAATATGGAATATTTTTGTTTGGAATGCCTGAGATATTTAAGGGCTGTTTGTTTCCAAAAATTTAAATTATTCATTAAAAATCACTGAAATTATCACCTAAATCATTCTTGTACACGATAAGCATAGGAAATTGCATTTTTTGGGAAATATTTGTACACATAATATTTGATTTAGAAAATGTCCCATTTTCACAAAAAGTGGGTTTCAGAACGGGTTGAAGGAGTGGTCTGACAGATTCGTTGAATCAGACTTTCGTACTTCACAGTTGGAAAACAATGTTTAAAGCAAAATATTATACGTTCATTCACACACTTTTGTGCATAATACTTCCAAACTTCAAATTTTGACTCAGAAAATAAGAATATTCCATATTTATGCCCAACCGTATAAACTACAGGCACGACAATAGCGAATGAGTTGTAAAATGTAGACGCCATTTGCCGTAGAAGTGGGAATATAACTGCTCAAAAACGGGAAGTTCACTATTATGAAAGTCGAAATAATCACGCTTGTTTTGTTTTTTGAAGTTATAGATGTATATGTCCAGGTATGATGCTGATGATAGTGTATCAGTGCAGTGATTTTGAGTTCAATTGGGTATATAAGATGACGGTTATCTTTGAATTAAAGATTGTTTTATGAAAAACCATTATCTATATAACGGATTATACATGGTTTAATTTCTAAATGAATACCGAAGCAAGAGCCAAAATCATACATCCAAATGCATGGCAATATAAGGTTTACATACAGACAGATAACGTAATCGGCGAAGACGAAACAAGCAGTACATAAAACAAACGCAACAAAAAATAAAGCACTAACAATACCACCATAACGAAGACAACTCACATACATCACGACCTCTTTTTTTTACTTTCTAGTGTTTGACAGAGATAAACACTTATTAACCATAGAAAGGCTTTGTATATCAAACAGTTTGATCATAATCCGCACAAAAAAGTTATCATGCATTGAACCAACTAACATGATTATTTAGATAGTGTCGAAAATGGTTGAACGGTGCGGCTGACGCCTTACCGTTCAACGATTTTCGACACTATCTAAATAATCATGTTAGTTGGTTCAATGCATGATAACATTTTTGTGCGGTTATGCTAACCACAGTTTGCATTAAACTACGAAAACGATAATTACAAAATGACCTACATTTAACTACACGATTCTAAAAATAAACACTATACCAACTGACAGCGTAACATGACCAATACACAACCGAGTGATTTATTGATTTTTGAAGCTGTATAAAGATTGTACAACAAAATGACGTTTTCGAAATACACTGAGCGGAAACCTTTGGAAATAATTTCATATAATTTACATGTTATTCCAAATATAGATGTTTTTCGTATTTTAATTTTCAGGCTGAAATTACTGTTACATTACGTAGAAGTAAACTATGTTTAATGTCGATGTGTTTATTTTTCTATGCTTACTGCATGTTTGTTAATGTGAAACACTACATTATCACGTTTATTGATTTTCTAGTTGTGTATGGCGGACATGGTTATTTAGCAGGTGGTTAATCAGCCAATATAATCCAAGTTTACATCCGCATAACCGCACAATTGATTTTTATAGACTTAAATAAATCTCCCTTTTCACTTGAAACTAATTCTTGGGTTATAATGAAAAGCACTATAAAGTAAGTTAGAACCGAACGGTCAATCCAAAACGAATAATCCAAGGACAATGGCAACTAGTATAATTCTAATTGTAAGCGGGCTGAAAAAATTACTATTTCTTAGTAATTCATCACACCCCTTTGTTTTGCGTCACTTCTTGGAAGCTTTAGAGACAGTGTTTTACCAGCAGACTAGATTCCTTGAGCTAGCCAGCAGTCGTGCGGCGAGTGCTCTTTGGCCAATCTTTCTAATTTGCGTTTTCTTTGTTTATTATACAATAGGGAAGCAGGATAGAGAAAGGGGAGGTTTGGGTACCCGTACACCGGTTTAACCATACCTCTAGCTTTTGTTAGTGCCGGTACGAAGTCTAGCTATTCCGAGTTCCTATCGTTATTCACGTT
>MJUU01045000.1:4630-17284 GCA_002080025.1 Modiolus philippinarum
CAGGCAAAATTGGGTCACTTTGACCTATATTTTCTGCTTGATTGACTTACATCCAAATTTACTGAAGAGTTCAGATCTCAGTCACTGTACATGTAAGGATCATGAAATAAAAGGAAATGGGGTAAATATCAAGGAGACAACATCCCATATCCAGGTTAAAACTTGCATATGCATGCATGTCTGACAATGTGCCATAACGAGGCGAACTTTGTAATCGTTGATTACCTATGTTTTTCTTTGGATTCCTTTTGTTGTAAGCTGTCAGTAGTACTTCAACAGATTATGCATATCCCTTACTGATTCTGAGCTTTCAGGGATCAAAAGGACTAATTTCTCTGTTCTCTAGTTTGTGTCCAGTTGATTACTGTGTCACGCTCCTTATTGTGTCTACCTAGTTACTGTGTCAAGCTCTTTACTGTGTCCACATTCACTTTATATTACACTTGTTCAAATTTCAGTGGTCGACATGCTGCGGTCGTATCATGCTGCGCTCAGCGTAGCCCTTTATTTCCAATAAACTTTATTTGTGGGGGTCAGTATTTTGTTTGCATGAAGTCTTAGCTTTGTTGAATAGGTTTTGTTTTTAAAGACCCTTTGTTATCACGCTTTGATAGCTTTTTTGTATAGTACAAATGTATTTGCTCTTAGGACACATTTTGCATCGAGTATAGGATATTGTTGGGAAAAGAAATCAACAGAAACCAACAGTTTTTGTACGATATGAATTGTTATGTTATCTTCCCCCGTTTGTTTGGAGGACTCCATTTCCAGCATGTCCAGACAAAGTTTGTATCCGATCCGAACTGGTGCGGAGAATCTACTAGTACATTATATGCACACTTGAAAGAAATGACCATTACTACAAGTATAGATGTGTTCAATTGACATAGACACAGTCAACAACGTATTTTGGGAAGATTTGTTTTCAATTTTGGGAAATAAAAAGAGAGAGTTGGGAAATTATCTCTGGGGAAACAGCCGAAATTTGGTTGCAATTTGAAGGAAACAGAATCACTGTTGCATCCTGAGGATTATACACATTCAGATGGTGGCCTTGACCCCTCTATCATGCTTGAACAATCATATGAAGATATTAGCAAGCAGGTAGTGCACACAAATGAAGACCTACATTTTGTTATCATTGCTGCTGCTGAAGATCAATGTGCAGATTCATGTGATGCATGGAATAGGCAAGACATATTCTGTGTCAACAGTTTATTTCTTTATTAATTAAGTATGTGATGCCCTTGGAATTTTTGAAAAACAACAGTTTCTCCACCTTTTCTTTTCAATGCATTTCATGTTGATTTGATATATGATATGTGATTGTATGTTTATAAATTACTGATTAAGTTTAAATTTGGTTCCTGTTGAATGATTTTTGTAGTCAGTTATTGCCTTTTTTTGTTGAAAAATTCATTTTTAGCTCACCTGGCCTATAAGGCCATGTGAGCTATTACCATCACTTGGCGTCTGTCGGTGTCCATCATAAACTTTTCAAAAATCTTCTCCTTTGAAACCACTAGGCCAATTTTAACCAAATTTGGCCTGAATCATTCCAGGGTATCTAGATTCAAAATTGTGTTCAATAAGTCCGAGGACCAAACAACATGGATGCCGTTACTAAAAATAGCACATGGGTAAATTGCTGTTTTTGGCAAATAACTTGAAAACCATTACAGATATCAAAAATTTGGCTGTAGTAAAAGTGATCAGCATGACAAGATCTACCTGCTCTGCAATTTTGAAGAAAATCCTAAAACCCATCTTGGAGTTATTGCCCTTTTTCTGCGAAATTTTCAAAATTTTAAATATTTTCTTTAATCAAAAACTATAACAGATTGTGGTCAACTTTAAATTGAAAAATTGTTCAGAATATCAAGCTCTACCCACCTAGAAATTTTGAAGAAAATCCTAATATTCAAAGAGGAGTTTTGTCCTTTATTGGTCAATTTTTTTGTAACTTTATACATTTTGCCTTGTATTTCAATAAAGATTATAGATACAGGTTAAGATTTAAAGCAAAAATGTTTAGTATGTCTATGACTACAATTTATCTTCAGCATGAAAGTTGTGGACCTCATCTTAGATGGCTGCCAGAGGGGAACTTTAGGGAAAATGCATTCAAGGATCTTCTCCTCTTGAGACTACATGGCCAATTTGAACCATACTTGGTCACAACTGGCTTTAGTTGGTCCCCTTTGAAAAATGTGTCTGGCAAGTCCCCATCAGATCCATGATGGCAGCCAACAGGTAACTTAGTTTAACATTGGACCCTATGGGAAAACACATCCAAAGATCTTCTCCTGTGAGACTACTTGTCCAATCGAAACCATACTTGGTTACAACTGTCCTTAGTTGTTCCCTTTTAAAAAATGTGTCCAGCATGTCTCAATCAGATCCTAGATGGCCACTAGCAGGGAAATTAGACCCTATGGGAAAACTCATTCAACTACTTGGCTAAATGGAATCATACCGGTTAAAAACTGTCCTTTATTGGCTGTATTTGAAAAATGTGTCTGGCAAGTCTATGCCATGTCCAAGATGACCAACAGTGGGGAACTTAGTTTAACATTGGACCCTATGTTAAAACATTCAAAGATCTTATCCTCTGATACTACTTTTCCTATTTGAACCAAACTTGGTCCTTTGATGGCCCACTTTGAAAAATGTGTCCAGGAAATTCACATCACATCCAAGATGGCCACCAAGCATAGTTTAATATAGGATCCTATGGGAAATGCATACAAAGATCATCTCCTCCGACTCAATGGGCCATATTACATCTAGGATTATTATCACACTAGAAAATGAGATCCTCTATCATTGAGGTTAATGTTTCTGCTATCTTTGGACCAGGTGAGCTACAGGCTCTTGAGAGCCTCTAGTTTTGCACCCTTGCTATGCATTAACTTTACTTAATAATTTGATATTTGTTAAATGGTAACATCTTGTTAAGATCAGGGATGACGCTACTATATAATTTAGGGCCGTCTGGCGGCCCCATTCCCCAAACAAGAAAATTCCCAATCACGGCAAAGATGTTTACAAAATTCGGATTTTTTTTTCATTTCCGTCTCCAGTGAATCTTTCGTCCCGATCCTGTCGCCTTTTGTTAGAACCGGAAATTACTCAAAACATTGCAGTAACATCCACAAGTAACTAAATAATGCAATTTTACGCTATTTACGGCCACCCTGAAGATAAACAACATGTCTGAGATCGCAGATGTCCATAAGGGAACATCTTGAAAATCAGAATGCATGAAGTGAATTGAAATCATGTTGTTATCGTTCATTGTCCTAGGACTTTTGAAATATGTGGTACCGTTCAAATACTCTCATTGCCAAAGATATGGTTTGCATTGAAATAAATATTGAATAGTTATGACTTGAAATCAGAGTTTCTGAAACTGGGACTTTTAACTGACTGCAGTTCCTATGGGGGGGTGCTTTCATTTCTACTAGTTAAAACGAAATGTGGAAATGACTTGCTGTATGATTAATGAATGAATGCATAGTCTTTTCATGGAATGAGGTATATATATCATTGGGTATAAAGGGTTTGATTTTGGTGATAATATTGAAATATGTTAGTGATCTTTATTTGGAGACAATCAAAGAATTTCTGACAAAATGTTGATTTGCTTTCATATAGGACATGTAGGAAAAGAGCAATACTTCTTTTATTGATAATTAGCTTGATAAAATTCAAATATGACGTAATTTGATAAAAAAATATATAAAATATAGTCTTAATGGCTTTGATGTAAGGATACTTTCCATTCTCAAACTCTTGTTGTGTGTACTTGCACATATTCTTGGTATATACAAATGTATGTTGCAGTATTTGATATATTTACATTTCCCAATCTATATTGTCGCGATGTTAAATTCCCAGTTTGTTGGACGGGGGACCCATTTGAAAAGAGCTAAAATCATCCCTGAAGATTCTGTTTGATTATTTTTATGCCTGGCCCATGAATGTGGAAGGGGCATATAGTGTTCCCCTTGTCCGTCCGTCCGTTCGTAAGTCCGGTTTACCGGTTAAGTTTTGCGTTAAAGTCGATTTTCTCGGAAACTGTAAGAGGTAGAACTATGATAATAGGTCAGTAGGTAGATCTTTGATAGTACTACATAGTTCACTAGGTGGTTTTACTCTTTGATCTATATTTCATGCTTGAGTGACTCTGGTTCCATTTCTCAACAACTATACATTATAGGACAATGATATTTCATCAAATTAATTGCCTTGATGAATGCTACCCAAATCATTGACAATTAGTTGGCTTTGACCTATATTTTATGCTTCAGTAACTTTGGTTAAGTTTTGCGTTAAAGTCCATTTCTCAACAACTATACATTATAGGACAGTGATATTTCATCAAATTAATTGCCTTGATGAGTACTACTAAAATCATTGACAATTAGGTGGCTTTGACCTATATTTTACGCTTCAGTGACTTTGGTTAAGTTTTGTGTTTAAGTCAATTTCTCAACAACTTCATATCATAAAACAATGATATTTCATCAAAGCAATTGCCTTGACAAGTACTACCCAAATCATTGACAATAAAGTGCCTTTGACCTACATTTTACGCTTCGGTGAATTTGGTTAAGGTTTGCGTTAAAGTCCATTTTTCAACAACTAAACATTATAGGACAATGATATTTCATCAAATCAATTGCCTTGATGAATACTGCCCAAATTAATGACAATTAAGTGGCTTTGACCTACATTTTAAAAGGAGGTTATCCTTTGCGATAATCTTTTGGCGGGCATCCGTGTCTTACAGACACATTCTCTAGTTCTATCAAAATTTTGTTGTTGTCCAACAATGCCATAAAGTTTGAGTTTACTATTGACAGGCGTATCATGCGCTCTTGGTGCAGCACTTTATTTTTTTTTGTCCCTTTCAGTTTACCTAGATAAAAATGCACCACGACTTGAATGTAAAAGCTTATAAGTAATGAATAGAATTTGTCAAAGTACATCTGCTGTACTCTTAGAACAATGTTTGTGTCCTTAAACAGTATATTTATGTTGTTTTAATTCTTCAAATATAGTGTCCCAAAGATGACAAAATCTCAACCCTCACAATATATTTCCAAATTTTCACGAGATGCTTATCCTTCTCAATATATGTCCTTGATTTAGGATACTAGATGATTAAATTAAATTCTGTCCTTTGAAAGTTAACATACTAAGTACATGTATTTAACTTTGACACAATCAATTATTTTTGATACAGCACATATTCAAATAACTGACTTCCAACAATCTTATAAACTTTAAAATTTCATTTATAATCTATTTACAATGAACATTAATAATGTTGTTGTACTTTTTAAGTCGTGTTCATCTTTAGCTTTCAATATACATAATCGGATGTCCTTCACTTTTGTGATAGAGCACTTACATTGGTTCTGCTTGTTGAATGTTCGTATTTATTCAACTTGTTTAATGAAATGTTTTGAAATGAATGTAATTGTTTCTATAATGCAACTTGTTCAATAAAAAAATGAATTGAATTGTGTATTAACAAAAAAAGTATTATAATAACAAAGGGTTTTATTACTTACTATGAAAAATAACCTGTCCAAATAATATTTCTGAAGATCAAACTGACAATATTGTAAACAAATTATGTATAACAGTATCATGGTAAATAAAATTTTATTCAACAATGAAATAATACCTTTAAGCATTTCTGTGAATATATTGTTTATTGTCAAAAAAATTTAATTATGATATTTGTTTTTGATCAAAGTGTCAATTATAATTATGTTTTCTTAGATTAATATTTTTAATAAAAATAATTAGGTGTTAATCACATTGCCAAAGGACATGCCTGTCAACAGATATAATTAAGGAAGTTTTTGTCAGCAGGGGTGTGTCCAAGCTAAAACAGATGTGACAACTACCTATAATTAATTCTTTGATCTTTCCCAAGATAAATAGAAGTTTATATAAGACAGTTTGAGTAAAGTACTTATCAAAACAAATTAACACTCAAAATGGCTACATCTCCAATTTGTGTCACATTCAGTCCTGAGCACAGTCACAGTTTTACGTGTGAAATGTTACAAGAAGATCCCTTTACCATGCAAGAGTAGGTTTTGAAAAGAAAACTAGTGAAACAAGAGTTTTTTTTTCTATAAAGAATAGATCTGATATCAATTTGTGTTGTAGAAAGGGTTGTAAAAAATACAGAAAATTGTCTTATTTTAAAAAAACTGTTTCCCCATTAGGATGCACATGAATAGTTGCCAGTAACAGAGTGATATGAAGTTCATCTAAAAAGAAAATGAAGAATTTTTTATAGACACATTGAGAGCAATATAATGATAACTAGATATAATGATTGTGTTATTTTCATGACAATTTTGTTACATTCGTTTCATTAATATTTATATTTTTTCTTTATTTTTTTAGGATACCAGAGATTAAAGACAGTAAAAGTTCCAGAAGACATTCCATCATTGGTTTAGGAAGCTTTGATTTTCCTATGCTGGTAAGTATTTAATTAATTCTGTTCTTAATTAGTATTTATGATGATATGTATTGATTATTGAAAAAATATACTGTTACTCTGCACAGTTATATAAACAATTATTGAAACCTTGTTATAGCAGTTAAAATTTTATGAAAAAATCACCCATTACAGGAAAGAATCCTAACATGACAAAGTTTTTGCTGGAGAAGATTATTTAAAGTTGACAGTACATGATCATTACTACATGTTATAGATAACTAAAAAATCATCAGCGCTTAAAAAAATTTAGACTGGTTAAATAATATGCCTTTACTTCAATTCTTTATAAACTTAAGCCATTTTGGACTAAAACTACATGTACTTATGTAAACCACTGTATGATTGTAAATATTCAATAATGGTATAAAAAATACTAAAATATTCCTATCTTTTTCAGCGTAAAAGAAAGAGAAAGACAGATGATGACAGTATTAGTATACAGAGTTTGGATGTTACAGTTAAGGTAAGAATACTTTTTAAGTTGCAACACAATCACTGTGCAATGGGAGATAACCCATTACTATTTAGTATAATTAACAGCAGTAGAAATAAAACTATTTTGTTTATATGCTGTATATACGAACATATGAAGTCCAGATGTTTGCAAATATATGCAAAAAAAAGAAAGAAATTAAAAAAATGAAATACAATTTTGTTGGAGAAATTTATAAAAATGATAAATAGAGAGCATGTTTCTAATTAAAAAGATATTTATATTTTGACAGATTGATTTATAATTAATTCTTGTCTCTCAGTCATGGAGATATGTTTGTTATTTCAGATTATGTTTTCAATATAAGAATAACACATTATGGGATGTAAGACTTTTTGATTATTGACATTGTAGTGTTTATATTATGTAACACTCCACTCTGTAAATAGAATTAAGTATTAATAAAAATCATATAGCAATTCCTGCTTTCAGATAAAAACAAATAGGTTTTGGATGGGAAGTATTAAGATGAAATACCTGTATTTTACCTTTATATTGATGAGTCATAGTACATGTCAAACATTTTCTGTCACTTAGTCATGTTACATGTATGAAGTAGTAATTTTTTTAATACATGTATATGGAAAGAAAAGATTTTATTCATTATTACTATCAAAATATAATTCATGCTAACGGTGGAAATATAAGTCATCATTTGGAGTTAAATGTGCACAAGGTAAATTATGTATTTCATGTTTAATTATGCAAAGTATGCAGAAATCAAAATAATTAATATTTATTGCAGATTTATATTTATACTGTATGAGTTATTAAAATGTGATTTTTTTTTTGCAAATAACACCCACAAAAAATTATTCTGATTTTGATATTTTGAAATTGACATGTCTATGTGATATTTCTTTACTTTTTAAAATAACATCCATATTATAGTCAAGTAGGTTAAAGTTTCACAAAATGAAAAAAAAGATGTCCTGTACAGTATTAGCACATTTGAATGGTAGCTATGTCATGATTGTTGAAAGCTTTCCCCTATGTACCAATTACCCTTGTATTTTTCCCAGGTCTTTGAATAATTTTGCTTTCCAGACTAAAGATATAATCCTGGGACTCTCAAAGTATGAAAACAACAATAAATTAGTTTATAGTATTATAACTGTGTATAGTATTATAACTGTAAAATCAATATGTAAGGTTTTTCTGTGCATACTTGTGAATTCTTGATGCTTTTGTATTAATAAAATAGATATTGATCTGTAATGCACTGCATCACTGTTACAACTATAGCTTATACTATGAGATTAAACACTTTCATCTTCGCTTAACCAGATTTATATAATTAGTGATCAACTAACTAGTCTTTTATGTGTTTTATTGTCTTGCAGAAGAAAAGTCGTAAATCATTGCTGAGAGTGTCGTCAATTGCCAACCTGCTTTCCCCTTCAAAGTCAGCTAAAAAAGGATCAGAGACATTCCAGGTAGGAGAATTTGAAAATTTGTATTGATTTTTTTTAAATTGTAATTTCTTACTGAATTTTAGAAAGATCTTGGAATAAATCATTTTATTGATTACTACTATAACACATTTATACCAGTATGATGTTATAAAGAGAAATGAAGCAGCCAGATATTTGTAAATGAAAGGTTATAACTATATGAATTGATGTCAGGGTGCACATGTTGTCTATATTCTTGAGAGAAAACTAAAGTGGTATGAACATGATAAAAAAAATATGCTTGGGTACACTACTGAAACCCACTTAAAGCTTTTGTGCTATTTGGAAAGATCATTTGTCTTGATAAGTTTTATGACTTTAAAAGCCAGATTGACTGTAGGTTTTATATGAGAAGGTGCTTGAATTCAAAAGATTTTTGGCAGTGATTGGACAATGTTGGTGGCAAAATTGCAAGTTTCTTACAACTGATGACATTCCTATGGATGCACATTTTAACACAACATGTGTTTTCTGCAATGATATTGTCCCTAAGGGATCACATTATTTCAAACAAAATTAAATATATGATGTGCATCAATTGATTTGTTTTATACAAATAAACAGGAATATGGCATTTAGCTACCCAGGATGAAATACAGAGGTATTAAAATTGTATAAAGAATATAGTGTTTATACTGTACCATCCCAATAACTAACTGTCTTTAAATCCCCAATACACAAAAAAATATAAACTCATCCCTTACATTATTCATCAAAATTCTATACAAGTACATGCGCAAGATTTCTTATAGCGATACCCAGAATGTATTGTGTAAAAAGCATGAAAATTTGTACAGTTTTATGCATTTAAAATTACAGATTTGGATAAAGAAATAAGCTTTGAAAAAAATAAATTCTCACTTTAGAGAAAAATTCCTAACACAATACATTCAGTTGTCCTTATGCTATATATTTTATAGCTAAAAATGTTATTGATAATTTTTTTTTCTAAATGAAAATTGTTGTCAGTCATGAATGTAAGTTGATGGAATCCTGTCTCACCATAGACAACATTTCTTGATTAGCTATGAATATTTGGTGAGCAACAAAAGTAAAAGATCAGTGAAAAGTTGATATTATATTAATCATTTTAACTGGAATTGCATCATAAATGTTTTCTTGTATGAAAACTGAAATAACTTTAATAGATATATCATCTGTATAACAGGAGAATTGATTGCTTCAGATGTGTCGTAAATTAATTTAAAAGTTTGGCAATCCCTGAATAATATCATCCCTGTGTTTTATTTTATATAATTTTCATGATCATCAAATGACTATTTATAATGCAAATTTTTGACATGTTAAAATAGTTTTTAAGAATCAGACTGCTAATCTGTTATTGCTACTTGATGTATTTGAATTACATTTTGTTTACATGGTTTATTTGTCCTGATTGAACTGATATGGAAGTGATTTTTTTTACCACAAACAGATCAATACCTAGTTACAGTAATTAATGATGGATCAAATGAAAAAAAGATTTTCCAGTAATTAATCATGTTTACCCTCAATATTCAATGCAATTCCTGTGCTAAGCAAGATTGGTATTTTTATGGTTTAAAATTAGATCAATCAAAGAATTATTTCATTTAATGTTCTTTTTTTCCAGTCTTGCTTGACAGAAACAATACAAATTATGCTATTGCTGAAACATTAATTTTTACCTTTATACCATTTGTAAGATAGTTGAAATTTTAGATATTATGAATTATTAGACAAAAAAACTAGGACTAGTTAATTTATTAGAGAGATTGATGCAAATAAGTAGTTTGATTAACTAAAGTAGTTCAAATAAATCAATGTACTGAAGGATAAAGTTCATATGAGTAATTTTATCATTCATTTGTTAATCTAGAAATAGACAGTTTGAACTAAGTAATGACTCACTAAATATACCTACATGTATACTCAAAGTAAAGATGTTTGTATACACCAAGTTACCAAACAAATGTTTTATCCCATGACCTACCCAAAAATTATGCAATTCACTATTTTTATAAAATATTTTGGTCAGCGGTTTTTCTTCAAAATAAAGACGAACAAAATTATTGTCTTATATTGTATTTTGTATCGTAGAAAATATGACATTATTCCCAGAGATTTTGAATGCATTTTATAAGACCACAGTTTACACAAGTAACATGATCAATAGTTACAACGTTTTACACAATCAATAATTCTCACTGAGTGGAAATATCATGAAAAATTCTTCATCTTCTTCATATTTCTATATTGCTTCAATGTTGGTTTGCCAATGTATTTACAATGCAATTACAACTCTTTCTTACTCTACAATACTTTGTTGAGCCATGATCATGATGATCAGAATAAATGTTTACTTATATTCATTCAAGTAAGAAAAAATACTAGCCAACTGAGACAGCAATAAAATCGTAAAGAAATACTGTAAACATGGACATTTTCACGTGGGGTAATTTTTGCTATCAAGAAAAATCTACAAAAATACCTCCATCCCCACCCTAATCACTGAAAATAGTTAGTTTGAACTGTTATGTAAAAGCAATGGCATAGATCTATGAATATAAAGGTTTTTGAGTACCAACATTACCCTCCCTGAAAGTTTCCATGCTTACAGTACTCAGATTATGTATAGGAGACAAAAGAAATAATTCATACTGATTTGAATATGAACAAAAAATGCTGAAACATGTTTCAGTGGAGTCCAGACTTTGTATTCTTCTTCTGGTGTGGACTCCAAATTTGTTGTTCAACAGTATGAACTTTTATGAACTGGCTTTATGATTATTCCTAAAAATGAAATGTAAATGAATTCATCTTAATAGATTTACCATATTTAAGATTAAACAGGACCTGAATTCCAACATATTTCTTGAAGTTTCTACACAAAAACGTAAAAAGGGTTACTGAAATAAAACCCAAAATATAAAATTGTAGATATATATTTACTAAATCTTTGCACACTTTTTGAAAGCACAAAAAAGGATTAGAATGTTTCATTATTTACAATTTGTACAAGATTTAACACTATCATGACTAGGAAAGTGTTATTCCATGGTGACATGCTGTCTAAGTTATATTCATTAAATTTGAAATGCATTTTTTTTTAATTTTCAGAGATCAACAAGTTTCAAAGTTCCATCATCACCAGCAAACAAGGTCAATGTCACACCATACAAGGCACCACAACCATCACCTGCTAAACGTCGACTTAGTCGGACCTGGAGTGACATGATGACAACAGTTGGTAACTTCCCTACTGAACTTAGTCACAGAGACATCAAGAAACAAGAGGTTAGTAATTAAGTCAAACAAACAAATTACCATAATTAAAAATATCCTAGATTCTGACCTCCATCCTCCCTGATTTTTTCACCTGCCTCCAAAAATTTGATTTTAATTTTTTTGCAAATTTGGGTAAATTTCTTTTAAAATAGCAACATTTTTTCACAAAATTTGATAAAAAATATAACATAAAAAAATCGCCGCTTGCCTGCCCCAAATTTTGAGAAAAAATTAATGAGACTCTAGGAATTATTTCATTATGCCCTTAATTGTACATTTACTTATTTGTAGGAGATATGTCTACTTATCATAAAGTTTTAGGCGAATTACTTTAGATTCAAATGTAAATTTTGAGTAGATGCTAATATGCACATTTTTAGCTCACCTGGCTATGCCAGGGTGAGCTTTTGCCATCACTTTGCATCCGTCGTCCGTCCGTCGTTAGATCACTTTCAAAAATCTTCTCCTCTGAAACTACTGGAGGGATTGGTTTGAAACTTTATAGTAATCATCTATGACATGTCCTGTACAAACGATCCTCATTTTATTATGATCCGATGAAAAACATGGCCGCCGGTGCTAAAAATAGAACCTAGGGGTAAATTGCAGTTTTTAGCCAATAACTCAAAAACTGATGCAGATATCAAAAATCTGACAGGGAGTAAAATTGTTCAAAATGGCGAGATCTATCTGGTCTGCAATTTTGAAGAAAATTGGAAAACCAGTCTGAGAGTTATAGCCCTTTTTCCGTAAATTTTTCAAAATTTGTGCATTTTTTATTTTTTGTTTCAAAAACTGTAACAGATAGAGCTGAAGTGTAAATTAAAAAAATGTTCAGCATATCAAGATCTACATACTCTGAAATTTTGAAGAAAATGCAAAGGCCTGTGTATGATTTATTGGCC
>MJUU01045000.1:18311-42999 GCA_002080025.1 Modiolus philippinarum
GCCATGGTCCAGGTGAGCGATACAGGCTCTTGAGAGCCTCTTGTTTTCTAACATAATCAAATTCACAATGTGTTTCATTATGGTACATGTTACGTTGCAAAAATCATATGATTGTTTAAGGCCATTGTACAAAAATTCCTTGCCTCTCATGCAGCCTTTAAAAAAACTGAAAACAAATAATGAAAATTATGCAACTATTTAAAAAAAGAATTACCAAAAAATTATTAGGAACCCTATTATGCACTAGAGATATAAAAGTATTAATTTCCTTGGCACATTATTAATTTTTAATACTTTTCCACAGAGATTAATAATGTGCCAAGGAAATTAATACTGACCGCCAGAGATTAAGACTGACCACCAGAGATTTAGACTGACGTGCCAAAATTAATANATGTTTTACAGGGATTTATGGATGACAATTTAGGATTGTTTTTTGGTGATTACCTGAGAAAGATTTTTATTTGAATTTCCTCAGATATTTGCATGATAAAAGTGTGAATTCAATCAATCTGCAAACCTTTCTATAGACACCAAGGCATACTATAATCATAATGCAAACATTGTAACACTGATTTTTTAAACTGATAATTGCAGAAAATCAGATTATTTGTAAGGACTATTCTGTGACTGTATAAAGGGAATGTGAATAAGGAGAGACTAACAAAAAAAAACGCTGATTGTTGTTCCCTGCATTACACATGTTTAATACTTGAAAATTGAAATAAGTAAATAAACAAGTTGAGTGAAATTTTGTTTCTGAAAGTGGCATATCAACAACGTATGTTTCCTAATTGAAATCAAATTAAAAGATTTGGAAATAAGGTGCATGGTTTGGGATATTATTAAGTGCGCCAAGTCTTTCAATACAATTATTTTTAAGCAAATAAACACATTCTAGAGCATTAAGTTTTTTGTTTTTATTCATTTAACTGTACTTTGAAGTGAGTCTAAATGTGTGAAATTTTTTGTAGGCAATTTATGAGTTGTATCAAGGTGAAAATGACTTAGTTGAAGATCTGACCATCGTGAAAAAGGTAAGAGAAATTAATATAGGCAATCATTATGTACAGACAAGGGCACAATATGTGTACAAGATATGTCATGTATGTATAACCTGTGAAAAATAATATTTTGAACTTGTACTAAAACTCTAGATAGAGTTATTTGCAGAGAAGTGTATAGTTTTATAGATAACAATAAAAAAGACTTTCTTGAAAAGTATTAGCTCAAGATATGTATAGACAAGTGTATAATTTTGTATGTTTTGATGTGGAACTATTGGGTGGATTCGCAACCATCGTTCAGCAAACTGAATTATTTGAGACACATATTTATTAGAATAACCCAAATCAAGAAATAACTGATTTTGCTCAGCAAAACAGAGCACTGGTCATTTTTATCATAATTTTTTATTGCAAACAAAATTTGAGTGGTCGAAGTGATGTTAACAAATCTAAATGCACATTATTATTATTTAGTGTTAAGTAGACAACATATTGACTTAATACCGAAGTTGCTGTGAATTTAAATTCTGCAGATGGTCATTTTGGCAACCTGTGTCTTCTCAGTATAGATCAGATCAAAAGGTTTTGAACACTATTTGCCAAAAAAAACTTTATATCAGTTAATAGATTGGATCTACATAGAAATCCAAAGCTTTGCACAAGAGTGATAGTTTTAAATCTAAATAAGTTTTAAATCAAATTTTCCACAATTTACATATTGCAAGTCTTCTTTTATCATCTGTTGAGTAAAGAAATGAGACTTGTGACCAAGAATGTAATTTCATGACTTTTAAGCTTTATGAAGTGACTTTTTCTTTACGGTTACTTGTCGAAAAATGGTTGGGTAAATCTTGATATCAAATCTCGGGTATGGTCTATTGTACTTAAGCTTATATTAAGTTTATGAACACTTTCTCATGTTTTTCTTTATTGAAAATTATTTAAGATGATTAATTTATTTATATTTTTAGACCTACCATGACTCCATGAAGAAATTACAGTTGTTATCTGATGGTGAACTGAAGCAGATATTTGGTCCAGTTGATGAACTCATTCCTATACATGAAGGTATTAATTGTACATTTATTTTATTTTACATATAGTGATTGGTATCAAATATGAATTTGCTAACTAGATTTTGTCAAAGTGAAAGAGACAAACAACTGTATGATCCCAAATGTTTTTTTTTTTTTTAAGTTTTTTTTCAATTTCCTCACAATGCTGTTGCATATTTGAAAGTCTGCACTAAGACATACATGTATTTTATTTTAATTGAATATTCAGCTTTTGAATCAATTTTTCTCATTCAAAAACAACTCTGAAAATGATATGTTAAGTGTTTTATATTATGAATTGTTTAATTATTGTATGCAGATGATGTAATGGAGGTATTTGTATAAATAATTCGAAGTTGAAGACCTCAAACTTAAAGCCATTTTAATCATTGTATCCATGTTATATATCATGTCAGTTTGTATCATACCTTCCATTCCTATAAAAGTAAGACATTTGTATGAAAGTGTTTATATGATGTTATTTTACAGATTTATGTAACAGACTACAGAACCAGAGGTTACCAGATGGTACAACACATTGTGTGGGAGAGTTGTTGAAAGAATGGGTATGTATGAAAGAATCAAAAATAATAAAGCCAAATAAAAAAAATATCCTAGATTCCTATTTTTGCATTAATTTTTATAGTTGTTCAATTTATTTTGGCTCATTTTTATCGTTTATTTAAAAATTTAAGGGTTTTGTTTTCTAATCTTGTTAAAAAATGTGAAAAATTTGGAAACAGTTGGTTCAAAATCTGTCATTTTCTTTATAGCCTCATAGAAAGTGAAGTGCAAATTTACTTTCTGAAATACACATATTCCTAAATGTCATATGAAAAAAGGTAAAGTTAATGAATGTAAAGCTAATTGACTTTTATTCTTTCATTGCTAGAAAATTAACAATTGATTTTAAAATTAGAAAATACCAATTTTCAATAATATCTTCAGTTGGTTATCTTGAGAATGCTAAATACATACTTTTGTGCCCTGGGAAAGACCCTCTGACATACAAGCAAATCTGCTTACAATGTAAATAAATGCTAAAATGGAGACTGCATGACATATCTTGCAAAGAGGTCCAGCAATCAGAATTGATTCAGATAATTGTGTCTTGTTTAACACATTCCTCATGTTCATTTCTAGATGAAATTGAATACAACTTACATGTACAATACAGAGTTTCAATTATTTAGAAGTGATAGTCATTTTTTGTTGTTGTAACAATTGTATGCTCTGGAAAACATCTCAGTATTGTGCATTATTACATTTTAGGACAACATTGTATGATTTCAGAATAACACATATTTCATATATTTAATTTGATAATGAATATCAATCTTTTATAGTTCAGTAAGTATAAGACATCAATATATTGTAAAAAAAATGTACATTTTAGTAGTGTAAGCTATATAAAAAATTATTATTTGTTTTCTTTGACACAGGTTCCACACCTACAACACTACATCACCTTCTGTGCCAATCAAGTGTTCGGTAAAGCCTTACTGGATGAGAAGAAAAATGATGAAGCAGTAGAAGATTTCTTACAACGTTGTCAAGACTCACCATTTAGCAGAAAACTAGACTTGTGGACATTATTAGGTATATTAACTTTAGGAATTTAAAGTGTTTATTGACATGACTTATATGTGCAAAATTATCTCAAAGAAAAGACAAGTATCAGAATGCTTGGAAACATTTATTTTATGTTTAGCAGAATTCTAGTAAAACCCAGAAAAGGACACTGAGGAACTTTCATCTTTGAGCTGAGACACTTATAACAAGCTGTTTCAGATTTTCTACAGTGTCTTATTTACACTATGAAGGAGAGGAGTGCTATTATCTTGTCCATCTGCCAAAAATCACAAATATTTTCATAACTTTGCTACAATTTGTAATTTGATTCAAACATTGTATGATTTTGTTTTGAGATGTTTTGAGAAACTTCTGTAACCTGGGTTATCAGTAGTGTGCATAGGCTGATTTCTTGATTTGATTGATTTTACTTGAAAAGTTAAATCTGACAGAATATTAAACCTTTTACTGATTCAATGTTATCATTTCAATTTTCGAATTAAGCAACTTGACTTAGCTCATGGTTCAAACAGTCCAAATTGCTTGGTACCAATTTCTATAATAGTTTAATACATAATTATTTTTCAAGAAAAAGAAATAAAAAGAATTGAAGTGTTTTCAGATTTGAATTTTAATATTTTGTATGAAATCTCTTGGTTAAACAAAGAAACACAGTCAGTATAATGGTCTTTATTTTACAGATGGTGCTAGAGGGAAGTTTGTTAAGTATCCGCTGCTGATGAAGAGTATACAGAAATATGTAAGTACTATGTATATTGTTACAAGGTCAGTCAAATAAGGTTTAAAGGAGGTTCATTTTTAAGATACTGTAAACAAAGAAAAATTTCACACTTTTCAGGTATCCACAATGAATTACATTTCGCCCTGTCTTGATTACACAGTTGTTAAATCATCCAATTGTATTCCATTCTAATATGGCTTCCTGTATTAGCTTTGTAAATAGAGTCATGTTATAATACCAATATAACACTCTTAGCACATGTGCAAAAGATGCATAGTTTCTGTTGCATATTTTGAATCTATTTTTCATTTTAATTGTCAAAGTCATCTACCATCCACTAACAACTTTTTAAATTAAATTTGTTTCCGAAATTCATTATGGAACTTTTTAACTTGAAAAGGCAATGTTCGGGACAAACTTTAATTTTCCTACTTGTGACGTCACAAATAACATCGTAATGTCCGGTTTGTAAGCAGTGTCGGTTGGAAAGTTTGAATGGAGATTAAGAGGACTTGAGGCATTTTCTACAGTTAAATAAGCAAACGAAAGTAAGTTTTTGTTGTATTTGTGGAAAGTTTTTTGTCTGTGTATTTGTTTATCAAAATGAAAATGTTACGGAACCATTAGATAGTCGCTGCTCGCTTCAGGTATAAAATGGGTGAAATTTCCATATCAGAATCGAAATAAATCATACCCGCCAAATACTATATTGTCATTATAACATGGGCTTTCGTTGTTGCTAACGCTCGGGATAAAATATTTACAAAAACAACTCAAGCCCATGTTATAATGACAATATAGTATGGCGGCCATGTTTTATTTCTTAAATATTTATGATAGGTTTAATTCCATGCTTTATTCTGTACCAAAAAGCAAAAATAAAAATGCCACAAATATTTCCCTGTATACAGTATACATGTTTACACATGTGTTATAATGTGGGTACATTTAGTTTCGTTAATGATAAAAAATGTTGGAAAAAAAATTATTTTTTTTTTACTTTAGGGCTCATTTTTTGTTTTGCGTTTGCTTTTAAATGCCCAGAAATTTTACATCATAAAGATCAATACAACAAATGAAAATATGCACTCTGAGCTAGTAATTGTACATTTTCTGGAAGTGAACTTAGATGTAGAATAGAACAGTTGATAATTTACTGTTTAACAGCCAAGTAAAAATGCAATCCTTCAGCATATCATTGCTAGAAGGATTTATACAAATTCTGGCTTGGACAGGACATCATACTGATATGGCTTTTTTATGTAACAACAACAAGGTTTCATTATCCTGAAATTGAACCGGCAAATCTTTGCTCTGCCTCAATAGTGCTTAAATGTAAGAAATGTTGTATTAAGCTTCATTTGTATCCATCATGGTTATGACTAAGATCTAGATTATGCTTGATAAGTGTTTTAAGAGTTACCTGAAATTTTCTAATGATGATTGTTTTGGTTTTAAAAAATGCTGCTTGTTTGTTATTTAATGATGAATAATCCAATTTAAATTATTATTTGTAGGCAAATGAAGAAGATGAAGAAGACAACAAGAATTTAGAAGAAGCTGTAAGTGAAATCTTCTTGTGTACATGTACTTATAAATAATTATGAACGGATATGGAGTAAATGCACATGAGACAGTCTTTACCAATACATGGTAAAACCAAGCAATGGAAAAATGCTTATTGTTGTTCTCCATCTTGATGTAACCATGAGGCCTTCAACAATGTATAAACTGATAATCTGAGTATAATGTACACCAAATGTAATATCTGTAAAGACACTTTCAATAGAAATTAAATTCTTGTAGTATGATTTGAGAACAATTATCAAACAACTTACAATTTATACAGCACTTAAGTTGCTGTCAGATATCAAATTGCCACTTCAGGGGACTTGGAAAAATTTAGTATGAGTGGTGGTACAATTAGTGTGACAAGATGTGTCACTTCACTTCATTTTCTTGTAACTACTACAATACACAAAAAATGTAATGGACAGATATTTTACAATCATTTGCTCAGATTTTAACATTTAGCTCCAGTTCTGCAACTTTCAAGTGATCAGTTTCAGAATAATGAAATAAAATGTTCATCGTTTTCATGTATTCTTATTTTAAATGAAATTATTTTAATATGGTTTATTGTATTACAGATCAAGTTGGCTGAGAAAGTGATAGCCGAAGCTGACAAAGAAATGGGTAAAGCCAAGTGTAATTACTACAGAGCAAAGATCACATTTGTTTATGATGAAGAGGTAAGAGAAAAATCCTTTACTTTAGGGATTTTTTTTTTTGTCATTAATTATAATAAGCAGAAAATATCTATTTGAATACACATTGAGACTCATTTGTAGGATAGAGCATTTATTTACCAGATTGTGAATAACTATTTGTGTTGTAAGATTGATGTTATTTTTACAGACACCTGTGTGTCAAGACATATTTTCATTTAAAGTTTTAAAAGAAAAATATTAGGCCTGTGCTGTAAATGTAAAGTACGGAAATTAAACTTTGCATATTATGAAAATTTGAAATGTAATGAGATTGAAATTCATGTGATATTATTTTGAATGGAGTAAGGATTTCAATTTTTTTTTACAGCCATGCCAACATTTGGAAGATTCATCAACTCTAGTGTGTAGTGGTTTCTTAAAGAACAACAAAGGCAGTGTAAGTTTTATATTCATATTCATTGTTAATTACTGTAATTTTTCTGTCTGTTAGCAGATATACTTATGAACCCAATATGCCATTGAACAATTTACGAAGTGGGTGAAAAAATGGCTGTTAAACTGTATATATTACATACATGTATGGTACACTGTTTCATAAATATGGAATATAGGACATTTTGTTTTTGATACAGACTTTATCACGGCCAGTATCAAGTGAGCCCGTCAGGGCGAGCTTGATGCGTTACGCCGTGATAAAGTCCGTATCAGAAACAAAATGTCCTATATTTCTTTTATCGGTAATTCACAAAATGATAAATAGAACTCTAAAATAAATAGAAATAAGCTGAAATTTCTATTTTAGTACAATTAATCTGTTGTTTATTTCAATAATTTATATTCATTCTTCATCCAACGTATTACGCGTATGTACACGACAAATAGTACCAAAGCATGACGTCAGCATAGCAACCCGCGCGTGACGCCTTCACAGTGACCCGATATTTTCGTGATAGTGTCCAGTTTGGTGATACTGAGAATATCAGTGTCTGTAGATCAAAGAAAACTCGTACAAATTACCGATAAATAGTTTTAACTGGTGGTAATCAATGTACAAAATGTATTGTGTGAATGGCTTTTAATCTTACTAATGAAAGTGACACCAAAAACAAATTTAAAAGGAAATAGTTGGTTCCACCATTAGTGAATTGGAAAGTTAAATACTTGACACAAAAATGAAAAAGACAACTATTTTCCACAATATTGCATAATATTAATGCTCTATGAAGACATTTTACATAAAACTAATATTCAATTCAGTTTGAGAAAAAACAAGCATAAATAAAAATTCATATTATGATAGAAAAAATCAATTATTGCTACAGATGCAGTTTTGTTACTAGCTTTTTGTCACTGAAAGAAAATATAACTGAATAACTGAAAAACTAGCTCTTCTATAAATCTCTAGAAGAGTCAAGTTCAAAGGTGTAACAGTTCACATTACATGTATTATGATCCTCTAGTGAGGTGTTCCGAGTTCCAACAGGTGTTGCTTGTACACATGGTCACTAAGCATTAACATGTGTTCATTAACAATCATAATGACCCCCCCCTTCCACACACACACACACACAAAAACATCAAAAAGGAAATAATTAGGAGACATGCACCAAAATTAGTTTGGCTTAGTCATGACAAAAAGTTAATTTACTTGCATTTTCTCTGTTTTCGAGAAACTGGATACCATGTTTGCAACAGAATGCTGAAAGTAATTTTCATACACAATTTTTTAAAAACATCTAATGTGTTGTTTATCTATATGTAAATATTTTTTTTATTTACAGAAACTGCATGTTTTCCTTTTTGACAAAGTGTTAGTGGTAACACGACTGAGTAGTCAGAGTGGCCAACAGAACTTCCAAGTCTACCGACAACCAATTCCTGTTAACCAGCTAGTTGTAACTGACCTTAAAGATGGTGAAGTCAAGATGGGTTCTTTTAGAAGTGCCTTTGGATCAGGTCAAACTGGTAGGCTTTATGTCTTGTAACACTCTTTTAAGGTAGTACAGGGGTTTAGAACTGAGCATTTCTTGCACATCATACCATATATCAAGATTTTTTTGCGTGTGTTTAATTTTCGCTATGTTCACGGTACACAAGCAGGCGCCAAATTTAGCCTCAACGTATATTTGACTGCCCATTCAGATGCATTAGATAAAGTATAAAAACGCAAATAATAAACAAAGTGAATAATTCACTGCCCTGTTTTACACTGAATTCGCAAACAAAAGCCAATGTGAAAATAACCCGATATACGGTACTTTTTTGAAATGTTGGCGAAATGATTTGGGATGTCTTATTATATTTAAATTTGATCAAATACAACTTTGATTGGGAAACATGCAGAAAGCAAATTCCAGTTCTTATAAGGGGAGATAATTTGTATCGAAATATGAGAACAGATGCAAGTTTTTGGCCATGTATTCAAAAATAAGTTCAGTGACCCCTAATTTTTTTTCATGCAAATTAAAGACAAGTGTATTTATAACTAGTAATTTTTCCTAGCATTTCATCCAAAATAGCCTAGTTTTACATGACCAATTTCACACTAATATGAGTGGTGCCCTTCAATTTTTATATTATTTTTATTATGCTCTAGTAACAAAGTGAAAGACAAAAATATCAGAAAATTCTATCTGACAGCTTAAACACTCCTGTACCACCTTAAAATGGTACTATATTCAGTAACAAGTGATAAAAGTAATTGAAAAACCCAAATCAAAATGGTGTTATAATGTGATTAATTTTATAAAGGCTTAAAAAACGAATACATTTATATTGCTTAAAAATTTGCCGTAACTTGAATAATTTATGCTTGCCACAAATTACCAAGATGTAATCCCGTGTGTTCAAAGCCATTGGAGTTACAGGACACTGAAACAGATCTTTTATGGATACCTGAAGACTGACCTTACAAGTCAGATCTTTTGTTCATTTTATACAGGACATATAAATAAAACCATATTACTGGCACACCTATAGTTAGGCCAACCTTAAAAATTGTTTGTTTGCTGTTTATCGACCTACCCATAAAAAACCTTCCTACTCAAAAAATTTTATTGACATTTCCCAGACAAAATTTTTTTTATTCTATTTTTAGCACATTTTCTTTAAAATTTACCCCTTTTTGACATCTTTTTAGAAAAAAAATAATTTACCTACCAACTTACTCACAAATTAAATTGATAGTTGATATACAGCAAACAAACATTTTATTAAGGATGGCCTTATTTACATGTATTTATTTTAACAATATCATTTTTTTTTTTGCCTCAATGGCATGATAATAGTTATTATGTGATTTTGTGTTTGTTATCTTGATATAAACTAAAAAGAGTTTTCCTTAATGATCTTTTTATTTTACAGTGAAAAACGTGTTCAGAGTGTCATTTACCGACCCAGACAAAGGCCAGTCTCACACACTGATAGCTACAGATGAACACGATAAACGACAGTGGTTACATTGCCTTCAGAAACTGGTACCTATCAACCAATCAGATGCAAAGAGTAGTGATGGCAAAGACAAACTAAAGGCTCCCTATGTCGACAGATCTAAAGATGTGAAAAACAAACAGTAAATGCCTTTCTTGTCATGGACACATTATGTAGTGCTATATAATACTCATTATCCTTTGTTATATCTATTATTTTAAGGACATTGTTATGTTTGTTTCATGTTTGGATAACTTTTGTGATATGTTAGAATTTTTTTATTAATGGCAATGGACACCAGTTTGACTGGAGTTATTTAGTTGTTAGCAGTAAAGAATATGATTTGAAATCAATTTTAAAGAAATTTTTAAGGATTTTTGTTTTCATGTTTTGTTTTTGTTTTTTTAGAATAATTGTTAAAGTTACAGCATTTTATTGATAATTGCTACCTCAGTTTCATATACTGTAGAATGACAATGTTACAACTGCATATCAGGATATATAATACTTAATGGAAATCCTAGACTTTTTTTAATGATTTTTCTTTGAAATTTTTCTTTTTTGCCAATGCCTTTGTGTTAATGTCAAGAATACTATTCACTTTGCAAACCAAAATTCAATTTTTTGGGGATTCTTTGTTTGCTTAAATTTTTTTTGCCTTGTCTATCTAATACATATTTGTTAAAGTAAATATGAAAGTGGGATATCAATTATTTTTGCTTACTTTTCATTTTTTAACAGAATTTGCTGTCTGTTATATATCAATTAATTTTGCTTACTTTTAATTTTTAAATCAAAATTTGCTGTTTTAAATGGCCATATTCAAGATAATCACCATTTATAATGTGTTGATTTTAGATGATGATAGTTTTTATAGTCATTGAAAGCTGTGTTTTTCTATGGCCAAAATATATTAATTTTCTGGTTGTCAGCTCTTCCTTTTCGTATCAATTTTTACCTTTTAATTAAGGTTACAGAAAAAATCACAGAGTGATTTTGAAGTCTAGTAATGTAAAGAGTAAGTTCATCACACTAATAATGCATAGCAATGTGTATTAAAAAGCATTTGATATTTATTTTGACGAAACAAAATATCATGGCAACCAGATAATTAATTTGTTTTAAGCTGTACTTAATTGAAAATTGTTTTGTAGATATAACATGTACATATAAGTCTAACAATGTACATAGAAATAAAATGCTATATGTAAAACCTATTGTTTTATTAGTTTTATTTCCCTCTTTGTATTGCGAATTCACACTAATTAGCTCTCCTTGCTCACATTACATGTCTTATGTTGACATGTATCTATCTACCAGATGTCGGATACGGAAAAAGAAACAGTTTAAACACTGGCCCATATGGGAAAACATGTTCAAAGATCTTCTCCTCTGAAACTACTGAGCCAATTGGAACCAAACTTGGCGACAATAGTCCTTGGGTGGTCCCCTTTAAAAAAGGTTTTTTCAAGTTTGTGCTATATCCAACATGGCTGCCAGCGCAAAGTATAGTTTTAACATTGGACCCTGTGGGAAAACAAGTTCAATGTTCTTGTCCTCTGAAACTACTGGGCAAATTGGAACCAAAATTTAGCCACAATAGTCCTTGGATGGACCCTTGCAATAAAGGTGTTTTTCAGGTCAGGCCTATATCCAACATGGTATTCAGTTGGAAACATAATTTTAACATTGCACCCTTTGGGGATTTTCTCCTCTGAAACTACCGTGCCAATTGGAACCAAAATTGGCCACAATATTCCTTGAGTAGTCCCTGCATTAAAGTTGTTTTTCAGGTTCGTGCTACATGTATATCCAACATAGCCGCCAGCAGTGAACATAGTTTTAACAATGGGTCCTATTGGAAAACAAAGATCTTCTCCTCTGAAACTACTGGGCCAATTTAAACTAAATTGGCCACAATAGTCCCTGGGTGGTCCCCTGCAAAAAAGGTGTTTTTCAGGTCTGCCCTATATCTAACATGGCTGAAAGCGGGAA
The DNA here is from genome assembly GCA_002080025.1 of Modiolus philippinarum. Lineage (NCBI taxonomy): Eukaryota > Metazoa > Mollusca > Bivalvia > Mytilida > Modiolidae > Modiolus > Modiolus philippinarum. The sequence continues at coordinate 30,343 of MJUU01045000.1, forward strand.
ACGTTTTTTTAACATTGGACCTATGGGAAAACACATTCAAAGATCCTCTTCTCTGAAACTACTTAGTTAATTAGAACCATACTTGGCCATAATAGTTCTTGGGTGATCCCCTGCAAAAAAGGTGTTTTTCAAGTCCCGTAATATTCAACATTGCCGCCATCGGGGAACATAGTTTTAACATTGGACCCTATGAGAAACACATTCAAAGATCTCCTCTGAAACTGCTGAGCCAATAGTCTATGTGGCCCCTCTGCAAAGAAAATTTTTTTATGCCCCGCCTACGAAGTAGGAAGGGTATATAGTTTTCGGGTACGTTGTCCGTCCGTACATCCGTCCATCCGTCCATCCATAATGCTCAGGTTAAGGTATAGGTTGAAGGTAGTTTACCTTGAAGGAGGTACAATATCTTGATGAAACTTTGTATGCAGATAGACCATGACATGAACTGCAACAGTTTGGAATGAAACGGATGCTGTGACCTCAGGGTCATGGGTCATTGACTTTGAATATCAGGAGTGAATATTTGATATATTACAGGTTAAGGTTTAGGTTGAAGGTAGTTTACCTTGAAGGAGGTATGATAATTTCATGAAACTTTGTATACAGATAGACCATGACATGAACTGCAACATTTTGGAATGAAACAGATGCTGTGACCTCAGGGTCATGGGTCATTGACTTTGAATATCAGGAGTGAATATTTGATATACTACAGGTTAAGGTATAGGTTGAAGGTAGTTTACCTTGAAGGAGGTATGATTTCTTGATGAAACTTTGGATACAGATAGACCATGACATGAACTGCAACATTTTGGAATGAAACGGATGCTGTGACCTCAGGGTCATGGGTCATTGACTTTGAATATGAGGAGTGAATATTTGATATACTACAGGTTAAGGTTTAGGTTGAAGTTAGTTTTCCTTGAAGGAGGTGTGATGTCTGGATGAAACTCTGTATAATTATACATCATAACATGAACAGCATTGTTTTAGTGCCAAACAGATGCTGTGACTTCAAGGTCATGGTTCATTGGCTTTGAAGTTTATGATTGAATTTTTGATAAGGCTCATTGATTTAATTTTTGAAATTCTGCTTAGCATTTTTTTTGTCCTTTATGTTTAAACAGCCATTTTTGTAAATGGAATCTGATTCCAATTTTGGTAAATTTCCTGAAAGTCTCTTAGACCTTTAATTTTGGAAATTTTACCTAGCAACCATATATTTTTTAATTTCTTTTTGTCAAAACACCAATTTTCAATAACTGAATTGCAAAAATCTTTTATTCCAGTTTTGGTAATTTTCCTGAAACTCTCCAAGACCAATTAATATTGGGAATTTTACCTAGCAACCATACATTTTTGAATTTCTTTTTGTCAAAACACCAATTTTCAATAACTGAATTGCAAAATTTTTTTATTCCAATTTTGGTAAATTTCCTGAAACTCTCCAAGACCATTTAATTTTGGGAATTTTACCTAGCAACCATACATTTTTGAATTTCTTTTTGTCAAAACCAATTTTCAATAAACTGAATTGCAAAATTTTTTTATTCCAATTTTGGTAAATTTCCTGAAACTCTCTAAGACCTTTAATTTTGGAATTTTACATAGCAACCATACATTTTTGAATTTCTTTTTGTCAAAACACCAATTTTCATAACTGAATTGCAAAAATCGTTGATTCCAATTTTGGTAAATTTCCTGAAATTGTCAAAGAACACTTCATTTTTGAAATTCTACCTAGCAGCAATGGTAAATCAATTCTTTTCATTTAAAGTAGTCATTTTCCAAATATGGATTGCAAGTATTCTTGATTCCAACTTTGGTAAATTTCCTGAAACTCTTCAAGACCATTTAGTTTTGGAAATTTTACCTAGCAACCGTACATATTTGATGATTGCTAGGTAAAATTTCATGTTAGCCACTAGATGTATAGATGATAAAATAAATGTCACTAATGGTCATTCATTATTCATGATCAGTAGCGGGGCATAGTGTCCATTGACACAGATTCTCGTGTTTTTTCAGGTTCACACTTTATCCAAGATGGCTGACAACATAGTTTTAACATTGAACCCTATAGGAAACACTAACAGAGGTCTTCTCCCCTATAACTGCTTGGGACTATTGGGCATATTGGAACTATAGTTTAAATGTAGGCTCTTTAGCATAAAATGTTAATCAAGGGCCAGGTGATTGATACAGGCTCTCAATGAGAGCCTCTTGTTTATTGTATATGCATGTTATACATTTGTTTTAAAAACTACTGTGTGCATCCATTACACAGATACAAAAGATGAACATTGGTAAACGGCGTATCAAATACTGTGTACATGAGTAGAAACTTAAGCTATACAAAATACACTTTTCCTTTTCATGCTTTAAAGCAAGGGGAATTATAGGAAAATTCAGATGCAAACATTGATTTAACATATATTATTGTATAGATATTCAAAACAAGCTTTAGCATTATTAAAGTGAAATATCTCATTAAAAAAATAACAAAACATGGCTTCACACATAAATTCACCATGGACAGAATAGTAGAGTTGAGTTATAAGTCAAATGACAACCTACAACCAATAACCTGTACTTGCATTAAAATTTTATAACTCTTTAAATGAGGAACATCTGTCAAGAACCACTTCCAAAATGATTAAGGTAGATAGACACTAATATTCAAATCCATGAGATTTTGTTATAAGTCGGCACAATTGAAGAACCGATCCTACTTACCTGAAATCTGTAATAAAAATTATGGGTCACCATGCTTGATTTTTCTAAAACTGATGTCAAAGTTTGGTCATATTTAGCCATTTTTTCGCCTGAATTTACAAAGAATGCACGTTTAAAATATGGACAGGCAATTTTTAACTTCATGAAAATGACCCTTTTATCCATGAGAATTTTATATGTTTTTGTAAATAGATAGTTTATGATGTGATCTCTTAGTTACAACGAAAAAATGTATATGTCACCATGGTTTTAACGGAGATATTTTATAAAGTTTCCACAATAAACATTATTGACGGGAAAAGGGAGTTAATTCACGGCAAAATGGACTAAATATGACGTTTCATATTAGTCAATCAATTATGACGTCACAAAGGAAAACCTGTCAAATGACTGTTCCGGCAAAGAAATCAAACCAAACCCGTATTTGACTCTGTATTTTGCAAATGCGCGATTGCACTGCGCATCGCAACAGTGTCAATCTACCTTAAATAACAAAATACCACAATACCACAGTTACTGTGAATTTTATTATTTGCATATGACCATTTTTACAACATATGTCTCTTCAGTGCAGATCCAATCAAAACATTTCCAAATCCATAAATTGAAATATTAGTAAAAGCTTGTGGAGAATAAATTACCCTAAGCTTTATAGAAAGCCAAAATCTGCTGAAGGACAAAGCTATGCAATAGGGAGATCCTCCTTTGTTTCAATATTTTCTTAAACTGAGATGTTTTAAGTTTCGAAATGAAATACATGTAAGTCTTTGGCCTGTACCTGTACTGGATACTAGTTTGGTGAATACCCTCTGGGACGAACAGTCAACCAGCAATGCAGTGTTACTTAATAACAAAATACCAAAGTTACTGTGAATAAATGAACAAGCAAATAACATGACATTTTTTTTTTCAAAAATGCAAAGTTTGACAGTTGTGGCAGCAACAGATCAGTTTAGACTTCAAATTCTATTTCTGTTATATATGACGGCAAAAGAATCATTAAATTGTTTAATGAATGATACTAGAGTTGTTGCTGGCGCATATTTTATTTCTAAATCCAGATGAACAATCTTTAGTTCTATGGTATAAAAACAGGGTTTGATTTTAGGTTTTATGACCAATCTACCCCCGGTATTTCTCTTAAAATAATAGCCAACTAAATTTGCTTCTCTATTTTAACTCGCATGGCTATAGCAGGGGTAAGCTTTTGCCATCACTTGGCGTCTGTTGTCTATTGTAAAATGATACATTTGTTTGGTAAACATCCTGTTACAATTACCACTTCCTAGGAACATTATTTAACATGGGTTGTAAAGGACAGTGAGCTTCATGATAACTCCTGAATGGACTGCAGTTAGACAAATCATGAATGCCCCTTATGAGTACTGCTCATGTATGGATTCTTTTGTGCATCATAAAAGATAGCCACCAACTGTTAGCTTAGGTTAACATAGAACCCTATAAGAAATTTATCAAAATATATTGGCTGGAATACTTGCTCAGTTAGAGCCCAAGTTTGATGGAATGGTTGGACAGCAGGATGTACATGTATTTATTAGATTTGTATCTGATGACACACATGTATGCTTTATCTGAAGTTAGAGTAACATAGGGCCCTTGGGAGACAAATTGAAAATATCTCTTTTTGGGATCACTTGATCAGATGGGACCAAAATTTTTACAGTTTATTAAATGGATTCCTTTTATAATTGTATCTAATGACTCTTTTGTCAAACAGGGCGACTGCCTCACCTGAACATAGGATTATATTTATAAACCTATCTCAGTTAATAAACTTGCCCTCACCTGAACATAGGATTATATTTATAAACCTATCTCAGTTAATAAACTTGCCCTTTTCTGTGCATTCCAAATCCCTGTGCTAGCCTAGTTATACCCCCCGCAAACAAAGTTTGGGGGGGTATATAGGAATCACCCTGTCTGTCTGTCCGTCCGTCTGTCTGTCCGTCTGTCCGTCTGTCCACACTTCTCGTAAGCGCAACTCCTCTTAAACCACTTGAAGGATTTTGATGAAACTTTACACAAAGGAAGGACACTATATGGAGATGTGCATGAAGGAATATAATTATTGTCCAAAACCAGGAAGGGGAGATAATCCGACTTTGACTTTTCGTTGATTCCCTATTTATGGGTTACCTCGTAAGCGCACCTCCTCTTAAACCACTAGAAGGATTTTGATGAAACTTTACACAAAGGAAGGACACTATATGGAGATGTGCATGAAGAAATATAATTATTGTCAGAAACCAGGAAGGGGAGATAATCCGACTTTGACTTTTCGTTGATTCCCTATTCATGGGTTACCTCGTAAGCGCAACTCCTCTTAAACCACTTAAAGGATTTTGAGGAAATTTTACACAAAGGAAGGACACTATATGGAGATGTGCATGAAGAAATATAATTATTGTTCAAAACCAGGAAGGGGAGAAAATTGAACTTCGACTTTTCGTTGATTCCCCATGTATTGGTTACCTCGTAAGCGCAACTCTTCTTAAACCACTTGTGCAACTCCTCTTAAACCACTTGAAAGAATTTAATGAAACTTTACACAAAGTAAGAACACCATATGGAGATGTGCATGAAGGCATATAATTATTGTCAGAAACCAGGAAGGGGAGATAATTCAACTTTGAGTTTTCATTGATTCCCTATGTATGGGTTACCTCTTACGCACAACTCCTCTTAATCCACTTGAAGGATTTTGATGAAACTTTAGACAAAGAAAGAACACTATATGTAGATGTATAAAATGTCAAATAGGCTGAAAAGGGTGAATTTTATATTTGTCTGATTTAGACAGAGTGTTTCATTGGAACCCTTGTGAAAAGTTTTTTCTTGAAGATTATATCATTGTGTCCACACTTGTACTGTGTCTGCACCTGTATTGTGTCCACACCAACTTAATTTTGCACCTACCATATCGATTCAGGGTTCAATGAGCGGGGGGTATCTTTGGCTGCCATTCGGCGACAGCTCTTGTTGATATTAACATTAAAGCTATTAAAAACATGACCCAATTTTCTTGGAGGCAATACTCGCCTGCATGTATAATTTGATCATTGTATTCCATAGATACCAAGATACACACTTAAATGGAAGCAGATAATCTTACAGTCATCCCTTACTGGGATAAACTAAAAATGTTCTACTTTAAGATTAATACTGAATTGAAGAAATTTATATCTCTAAATTTCTAGCAAATTTAACAACCGCCTGACTGATGTGATGAAAATATTTCTCATCTCTAAAGAGAACAACTCCAGTGAAATTTCCAACCAAATCTATTCAGAACATAATCCTCGGTGTTTTACATTTTGTCATTAGAGAACCATTTTCTTCAACTTAAACACATTACTTATGGAATTTCTCACATCTTGTTAAATAAATTTTCAAATTTTTAAAAACTCGGCAAGCCTAGTTTTCAAACATTTGCAAAATTCATTTAACTTGATGTGAGAAATTTCATAATCAACTTAGTTTTTGTTGTTGAAACTATATTTCTGACATTTGAAACAAGCCAGAACTTGAGATATCCTTGTCTCAACCAACGAGCGAAATAAGAATCTCACATGAGGAAATACATTATGACATTTTCTACGTCATAGTAAGTTGCTTAGACATGGGAACACCCAACTACAGTCTAGTACAAAATCTTGTAGTTTGCTTATAACTGTCAGAAAAGCAAAAAAAAAAAAAAAACACGGTTGAAAATGCAACATTTAGAAATCTCAGACACCCTAAGGTAAGATTTCAAAGATTCTCCGACTCAGAAAGCCTCTTCAGAGAAATACTGAATTCTTACCCTTGGGTGTCTGAGATTTCTCGACCTTGCACATTCAATGGTGTTAAGATTGTATTATTTTAGGGAGTGGCATTACTCTTTTTATGACTTAAACATGTGTGGATTGTATTGCAAGGCAATACCAAGTCCCCTACTGGTAAAACAAGGCTTTGTTAAACTAGCAAAAATAGTAAAAACAGTTTTCTAAGGCCCATTAGAACCAAACTAAAACTTGATCTGTAACTCGTAGAGGCAGACTCACATACCAAATATCAGAACAATACCTGCAACAGTTTAGAAAACTTAGTAGTAAGTCTTCCACGGAAGACATGTGTCGCCTGTGTAATAACACAAAACATATTTTAAGTTCTGTCAAACAGGAAGTGGGCATGCAAGAGATCCCAGACCCTCTTACACATTATAGGTCCCCATACTGATACTCATTGCCAAATTGCAGAAGGAAAGGATATGTGGTTTCTGAGAAAAACGTGACAGAAATTTTCAAGACTCCAAAAATATTCTAAGTTCAGTCAAACAGGAAGTGGGCATGCCAGAGATTCAAAACTCTATTACACTGTATAGTTCCCCATACTGATACTCCATGCTAAATACAGAAGGCTGGGATATATGGCGCCAGAGTAAAATGTGACAGAAATGTTTTGTGACGCAGAAAAAAATATTTTAAGTTCCGTCAAACAGGAAGTGAGCATGCAAGAGATCCCAAACTTTGTTACATGGTATATGTCCCCATACTGATACTCCATACCAAATTGCAGAAGGCTCGGATAAATGGTTCCTGAGAAAAATGTGACAGAAATTTTTGTGATGCAACCGACAACACGGATCACGCCGACGCAAGACGACAGATAGTGATCCCTATATGTCGCCACTGCTTGAACACAATCGACACAAATAGTGCAGAAAATTGTTATTTTACTAATTTTTCTAAGTCCAACTCTGTCAAAGATCAGTGGTCCAGAACTAAATTTTAACTTGATCTGTAACTAGTGAAAGTAGACTAGCATACAAAATATCAGATAAATTGCAACGGTTTAGAAAAAAGTGGGGAAACTGAAGCGGGATTCAGGGATGGATAGACTGAAAATAGACAGACAGAACGCAAACCTGAAGTCCCAATCGAGATCGGCTATCACTGTTCGGGGACTATGTATTACCTTTAAATATTTACCTAAAATGACAAGAGTGACTTGTACATGTATGTTAGTGAGTGTATCTTGAAAGGATAAGGTTTTGACACTCAATGGAGTACAACATAAGAATAGCAAGCGGTATCCTGTCACCTGTTACAAAATTTTAAAAGATCTTAGCAAAGATCTTTTTGACTTACATATCTAAAAATAGATTACATCAACATTATTACCTTAATTCTAATTTGAACTGAAGTACATGTGTACAAAGAAGACAGATTTTGTATTAATAAAATCATGGAATTTATTTATATCCTTGATAGAATTTTAAGAACCATGTCTTATGCCACACAGTAACTGTGGACTATAGAAAGACCAAAGGCACTGTGGCCAGGCAAAAAAGTACCTTCTTCCTCAATATTTTTTTTCACCTTACACAGGAAATGTCTTTTAAGTCTAATTATCTCCCCTTAATTATGCTATATATATTTCTTTTCATGCAAATCTTGCTCTTCTGGTTGTACAACTTTTCAGTGCAGTTCCATTTAAATCAAATCATAATTGTAGAAGGAATTGTACTTCCAGGAATAATGGATACTGGTAGGTGACAAAAAGTCGTAGAAAGACATAGGACAGACAGACAGGGTAATTTAATCAAAGACAAATGTAGGACAGACTGACCGTGTAATTTCTGTTTATCCATAAATTTGTAGCAGGTATAAAAAATTCAGAGATGAGACTAAATATTATTTTTTTATTGATCATAACATATTTGTTCTACATTTTAATTAGATGTAAACACACAGATAATCACAACACAGTTGACAATAACATTAAACAATTAACAACTTCAATCCACATATGGAATTGAATAAAAAAGTATCTTATAAACAAATGTATTGCCTGCAAGCAAATCATTGAACAAATAAGTCTGGCATGAGAAATATTCAGGACACTACCAACAACTGAATGCGCAAGTATCTCATTCTATCAACAAAGTATATCCAAGATGGCCCTAAATTTTCCACTACTTTAAATTTGCAGTATGAAACAACTTTATATATGGTTTATACTACAAGATCCCATTCATTACCATATTTTATTCACTGAAGATAGTTAAATTTTAAAAAATTTAATTGCGAGGCTTGCAGAGCATTTTAAAATTTTTGAATTTTACTATCGAGAATGGATAAAATATGGTAATAATCAGGATAAAGTGGTGTAATATTTTTCACTAATGATAAATGATAAGCACCAAGAATTGTATACCGAATAGATTTGGCGGGAAATAGCATGGGGCTTTATTCAACATACATTGAATATGAAAATTTATCTAACGGGTCAAAACCGGTTTAAACTTGACATATCAATAGAGAAACTTATATACTTAAAAAAAAATATATTAAAAAATTAACTGTCAGATTTCTTATCTAGATTTTACAGAAAAAACCCAATTTCAGAAGTCTTAAATTTGATTCAAAAATCACCATGAAGCATATACTACTGTATCTTATACATCATAAATAATTGACTAAAATTGGCCTTTAATTGATAAATTGTTTCAAAGACACATATAGACCCGAATATGAAGAATAATTAATTCATTCAAGTATTATGTGTTGATTTGCAGTACAGAAGAAATTAAATGTCAAACTATTTCTGAAAATACAGCTTCTTTCCATTACTTAAAGATGAAACACCTATAACCTAATTTAACAAAAACATGAAATTATAAAAAAAATCTTCCACACACGTTACTCACGTTAAAATCATATAAAAATTAACTGAATCATTTTTCCTCAAGACAAAATTACTTACAAAATCTTAATTATTCCTTACATGTGAACATCAAGTTAGCTCCCTTTTAAATAAGAAGAAAGAATTACATATCTCGCCAAATACCTGATTTTTATTTTGTTTCAATATTTTATCATACAATTCATAAACTGGATGTTTTAAGAAGGGTAGCTCCTTATGTTTTGGTATTTGTCAGATTTTATTCAACATTATGAGCATTATATACATTAGGCCACATCAAATTAATTAATAGATTTTCATCCCCACCCACCCCATTTTTTCTAAGCTCAATTTTTTTATTTTCAATTAATCAGAAATTTTCTTTAAATTTCTATCAATTTTAGTTAAAATCAGTAAAAAAAATTAAAACCCTCCCATCCACCCCAGATTTTTTGTTCCAGGTGGATGAGAATCTACAAATAAACTTGATAGGACCTTAAATCCTATTTATTTTGTCACATTCAATGATGGTCCAATCTTGCTAATGTTAAACATATAAAATTCAAAGGAGTTCTGTTTCAAACAGCTTTTTCATCACTTATATCTCAAAATCAAGATCATCAACCTATCATTTTTTTTTTCACTTAAATCATTTCTTTTAATTTTCTAACAGAATATCACATTTATCTGTTATCCTATTAACCTTCAAATTGTGTAGCAAACCCCCTTAATGCAGGCATTTTAAACAGTTGAATGTCCATAGCTATAACTCTAAGGAACTGATAAAAACAGTTCGTGCTATTGAGGTCAACGGTGTTTAAATTCAAGCAAAGGGTCCATAAAAAGGTTTCAAAACACATCCATTGTGTTCAAGTTATTGCAGTTTTAGCCTTCGAAGCTCAGCTGTAGTATTTATAAAGGAAGTCTTATTTCATATGAAAACTGATTGAGGCATTATCCAGCAAATCAATGGAAAAATTCCTTTCATAACAAGGTTACAACACAAGTAATCATGATAACATTAGGGTCACCCTGTATCATTGTACACAGAATGTAGATTCCAGGACTGGTTTTTGGTTTAAAGGAGTAGGGGCGGTAAGGGCCTTATTTGGCCTGAAAAAATAAATTTGGTTGAATTCACCGAATTGTCTCATTGGAATGTTCTAAGGGTATGGCTTTTCAGTAAACAGTAACATTTCTCAAATATTGATGCATAATTATTGAGTTTTTGGGGGTAGAAAAGGGGACAAATTGAAGATTTTGTAGAAAAGTGACAAATTTGACCAATTTTGACTACTTTTTCTGTGAAGGAAATATTGAGCACATGCAAGAACCACTAAAATATTTGTATGAGAGGCTCAATTTATTTTTACAAACAAGTTGATAAATTATCTAATTGGTTCTTGGATGTGCTCGATATTTCCGGGTAGGAAAACTGTTCGAAAATCTGTTCAAGTTCGGTACATTTCTATGAAAATGCTCAAAAGTAGCCTTTTCATGACGTCAGAACTACACATATTGTGACGTCATTTATTCTAACTTTTGTATTTTTTCTATAAATGGGATCTAAGCTTTAAAACGAACATGGAAGAAAATCTTGTGTGCAACTTAAAAATTCGCTGAAATCATTGGCCAAATCAACCCCTTATCGCACCTTGTCCTTTCAATTAATCTATTATTAGTGTACTGTGGTATCAGTGTATAGTAGCTATAAACTGGATCCATGTACACTAATGATAACTGTCATTGAAATTTAAACTGAAAACATGTCCTGGTACCTATATCCTGTGTACGATGATACAGGGCGAGTGTGACAAACATACAAAGAAGTAATCCTTAGGTATCATCTGCATTGCAGGCAACACAACAAGTGTAATAAAATGTTTACATGTAAAAATAAATTACTAATGTTACTTGACTAGTAAATACAAATACAACTACATGTACAATAATAAAAAGTCATCTACAATATCATTTGATTTACATATTTGTAAAAACATTAAACAACCATATTACTTGATTTTAATATTTCTTAAATGAAACTCTAGAAACAACATTACATTTATCCATTTTTCAAGTCATGTAAACACTTATAAAGTGAGCTATATCTTAACATAGGAAAATTAGATTGGATAATACAGTATGAGAATACATTTTTGTATACTCATCAGTTTATAAAAAAATGCAGGTTGACCGCGTTACCTACATTATCTTCCTGCTTATAACAGAAACCATTTACTTTTATCAAATAACTGTCCTTGTGGTTTCAGAGCAGGAAATTTCTGAACTTAAAAGTTTACAATGACAACAAATGACCGTTAGCCTAAAATGACGAAGTTCCAAAGTAAAAAAATTGATAAGATTAACCTAAACAATTTCAAAGTGAGATGAATATGTTTAAAAAACATAAAGAATTTCAAGGATTTAGGTAAAAACTGATAGAGGAGTTGATTTCCAAAAAATGAAATATGGAATCTATCCTTTCAAGTCCCTAATGTGTCACCAGAAACCTCAATTTATGACAGTAAAATCTATGATATACTCCCTCATATCCTTTAACACAGTATGGTTATCTCTTACATTAAAAAACCTCAAAATAGGAAATTTTCACTAAGCCAGGAAAATTGGATCCCACAAAAACTAATAGAGAAAACAAAAACATTTATTTTCAAATACATTACACATGACGATCACTGCACAAAATGACACAATTTGAGCAGTACTTGCTTAATCAAAAAGTATTTTGGGTTGTAAGACATCAATATGAGCATTTCTCTTTTAAAAATATTTTGCAAAAACCATATATACCTAATAAAGTCATAAAAATGCCAGTTGTTGGTCACTATAAACCAAACTAGAATAAAAAATCAGAAAACGCACCAAAGGTGCAAAAGCGGAGCTGCGAACATTTGTTATTTTCATAAGTACATCATTGGATAAGCAAATAGTTGCATATAAGCATATAAATTCTTTTATTTCAATCAGAGATTTATAATGGAACTTTTGAGGATGTTTGACTTTGTCCTAACTTGACTAAAAATTTGGCAGAGGTTATAATCTAGGTAATACATACTGCTGATAACTTGCATGAAGTCAAAACATTCCAAGTCCCTTTCCAAAAAAACAAACAAAAAAAACTTTGGGCAAGGGTTCCCCTTAAAATTAAGTTTTTTTTTTATTATTGCTGAAATGGTATAAGTATGTATCAGAATGCCTATTTTTCTAAAAATTTCC
>MJUU01045000.1:43111-62323 GCA_002080025.1 Modiolus philippinarum
AATGGCAGGGGTTCCCCTTATAATCTAGTTTATACATATTTCTGAAATTGTGAAGAAATATATGAAGCAGATTTTTTTTTCAAAGATTCAGTGATCTGGTTTGGTTTCCATGGTAACTGAAAGCTCCACTATCCATTACAACCCATTTCAGACCACCATTCAAAAAAAAAAATGGGCAGGGGTTCCTCTTATTATCAAGTTTATACATATTGCTGAAATCAAAACATTCCAAGTCCCCCTTTCAAAATAAAAATTTGGCAGGGGTTCTCCTTATAATCTAGTTTATACATGTTTCGAAAATTGTGAAGAAAAATATATAGCACAATGCTGTTTTTCTCAGATTCAGTGTTCTGGTTTGGTTTCCATGGCAACTGAAAGCTCCACTATCCATTAAAACCCATTTCAGACCACCATTCAAAAAAAATTTGGGCAGGGGTTCCCCTTATAATCTAGGTAATATGTATTGCTGAAATCAAACATTCTGAGCCCCCCCCTTTTTTTCATAAAAAAAAATATGGCAGGGGTTCCTCTTATAATCTAATTTATAATGCTACAGAAAATATGTAGCAGAACACTTATTTTTTAAAGTTTCAGTGTTCAGGTTTGTTTCCATGGCAACTGAAAGCTCCACTATCCATTACAACCCATTTCAGACCACCATTTAAAAAAAAATTGAGCAGGGGTTCCCCTTATAATTCAGGTAATATTTATAGCTGAAATCAATGATTTACAAAAAAATCAAAATACACAAATGTATTTTTTTCATCTAAGGTTTTATTTCTACTGGACATTGCAAAGGACTTTTAGTAATATTGAATACTTCTTCATAATAAATTAATTAGTTGTGACCTTGACCTCTGTCGCACAAACCTCAAAATCGATAGGATTCCTCCTCTGATCATAACTCATGTCTATGCCAAGTTTCATTTGGATGTGTAATGTGGTTCTGGAGATATTGTGTGGAAACGGATAAGTCAAATTTTTGTTCTATTTTTAGTAGTTGTGACCTTGACCTTTGTCCCACAAACCTCAAAATCAATAGGGATCTTTCTCTTATCATAACACATGTCTGTGCAAAGTTTCATTTGGATATGACATGTGGTTCTCAAGATATCATGCGGAAACCAAAAGTTGACGCCCGGACGCCCAGACCCCCGGCGCCCAGACACCATTCATCAAATTATAATCCGAGTTCTTGGCTAAAAATGTGTGCATAGCTAATTAAAATAAATACCCCTGCTCACCAATTTTATACCAGATATAAAAGAATCAAGAAAATTGAAAAATCATATCATATCAAATTTTTAAATAGATGGTACACAAAGGCAATATATACCGATATACCGAACTCATAGAATTCCACAGAGTGAGCTAGGAGGAGTTGTTGCCACAGAGTTTGTACCCCTATGGCAGACGGACAAATGAATGGAGAACGAACGGATGGACGAAAGAACGAACGGGCGAACGAACGAACGTATGGACACCATGATATTATATACTGCAGGGGGTACAATAATTGCAGTTCTATGTCGTATTAAATATGTAAACTAGAATATATAACCCTTGCTCCAGATATAAAAATTCCAGAAGAAAATGAAACAAGAGCTGTCGCCGAATGGCAGCCAGATATACCCCCCGCTAATTGAACCCTGAATCAATATGGTAAGTGCAAATTTAGGTGGGTTTGGACAGAGTAGAAGTGTGGATACAATATGAGTATGGACATAATGATTTAATCCCCCAGAGAATAACTTTTCTGTCAAAATCCGACAAAAATAAAATCCACCTTTTTTGGCTCTGACACTTTTCTCAAGGATTACAATGAAAAACATGCTTTCTTCAACACCTTTATTTCAAAATATCTACCAGGTACCCTTTGAATTATTTATTTTGAAAATTGTCTAAATCCAAAAAATCTTGCAGAAAGAATCAATGAAAATTTAAAAATTGAATTATCTCCCCACCTGGTTTTGGACAATAATTTTATTCCTTCATGCACATCACCATATAGTGCCCTTCCGGCCTTCCCTTGTGTAAAGTTTCATTAAATTCCTTGAAGTGGTTTAAGAGGAGTTGTGCTTACGAGGTTATCTGTTTCGGATGGAACCAGTGAAAAGTCAAAGTTAAATTATCTCCCCTTCCTGGCTTCGGACAATAATTATATTCCTTTATGCACACCTCCATATAGTGTCCTTCCTTTGTGTAAAGTTTCATTTAAATCCTTCTAGTGGTTTAAGAGGAGTTGCGCTTACGAGGTCATCTGTGCAGATAGAATCATCGCAAAGTCAGAGTTGAATTATCTCCCCTTCCTGGCTTCGGACATTAATCGTATTCCTTCATGCACACGTCCATATAGTGTCCTTCCTTTGTGTAAAGTTTCATCAATATCCTTCATGTGGTTTAAGAGGAGTTGCGCTTACAAGAAGTGTGGACAGACGGACAGACGGACAGACAGACGGACGGACAGACAGACAGGGTGATTCCTATATACCCCCCTAAACTTCGTTTGCGGGGGGTATAATGATATCAAATTTTAAAATAGTTGGTAAACAACAGCAATATGAACTGAACATTCTGTACAAGTTTCAGCAAATTTCATCAATGTGTCTAGGAGGAGTTGTAGCCACAAAGTGTGAACCCCTTAGGCCAGCGGACGAATGGACACCATGATCACTACATGTATATACTGTCAGGTAAAGTGGGGGTATAATGATTTTCATGAGAATATTCAAAATGACAGCAAATAATTTTTCTTGGACTCTTTTTATATTTTGACTCATTTAAGTATGAAAGTATGCTTGTTTCAACTTAACAAGCTGAGAGGTAGATTCTTTGATTGAGGATCTGTTTGTGCCAACTGAAGTCATTTATTCAGTTTGGTAGATTTTTCTTAGCTAAGGAAGTTACTCAACCATCTTTTCAAATACCAAATGAGTTGATTTCATAGGGCATTCTGTCAAAAGCACAAAAATACATAAAATTTTAACATGACAGAAAATGTTTTGAAAAAAAAAAGTACTTGGTAAATAAATAAAATTATCAAAAAGTTACAAAATTTGAGTACATTTGATTACTGAAGCATACATTAACAATATCATTTCATACATATAATTTAATGCAAGAACAAAATTGCTTTAACAAGGACAGTGGAACTTCGATGGCTTGAACACCCATGGGACCGATGAAAACAGTTCAAGATAAAGGGGTGTTCAAGATATCAAGGCCAAACTATGTTTAAACTTGAACACAGGGACCAATAAATGTGTTTGAGACATTCATGGTGTTCCAGCCATCGCAGTTCGAGTCATCAAAGTTCAACTGTATATGTATTATTAGTATACAAAAACAAACCAACCAATAATGACTAGATAACATTGTAAAGTTTCAACTCTGTCTAAAAAAAAATGACCTCATCATAGCATCAAATCCTCAAATTTAGTAGTTGATTTTTGTAATGAGGCTGTGTGAGGATGCAATTTAAAAAGATTGAAGTTAGATAATGTATACAAAGCCTGCAAATTAGATTCAAGAAAATGTTATATATCAATAGATTATTAATATCAATATGTTTAAACATGAATTCAAAAGAATATTTATAATATACACATAATAACAAATTTCACAAACAACCTATTAAAACTAAATCTCAGCTTTTAATCTAAGATTTGAATTTATTAGTATGATATACTATACAGATGTGTAATCAATTTCACATCACCAGCTTCTGGTATTATCCTGCCATTTTGTCTAATATTTGTTAAATTAGGTTTCATTCATTTAGAAAGTAACAAAATCAAAGCATGGAATGCTGTTAAGGCAGGTTCCTGGGTATTCCAGAAGTTCTGTAATTATTACTTTTTTGCTGAAATCTTGACATTTAATTTTTTCAAGAATTAAAATCCGAAATTTTCCTTCCCGGTTTAGGTTGTCTTTTCAGTTTTTATATGGGTTGCTGGCAATTTATTTAAAACTCTATTTATTTACATTTCATTGTCTTGCTCCTCTTTGTTGGTATACGTACATGTAAGTATTCCAAAGTACAAGCCCGAGTACAAGTGTGACACTCGGTGGCTTAATTAATGTTGATATTTCCAATTTTGTCACTTCCTCTGTCAAGTCATCTAGTTCTTAAGTTTCATTATTTTTGCATAGGATTAAATAACTCAATAACGAAGTCACTGTAAATTTACTATCTACATATGGGCATTTCGACAACTTATGTCTCATCAGTGCAAGCTACTGAGAATGGTAGGTTGTGCTCAGCTACAAATAACAAAACACCGAAGTTACTGTGAATAATGTAAACAGAATTTCAGCATTTTGAGTCCGAAGTCGAGCACTACGTTTGTGTCCCTCTGTTTCTCTATGGCGAACAACGTCAATTCATCCTCCGTGCATTAAGGCAAAGGTTATGCCACACAACAGAAACACTACGTGTTTATATTTATCACTCTTGCTCAAAAAGTCCATCTCTTTTATCCATTTATTTTGGAATTTTGAATTGTATCTACCCTTTTCGCGGAGGCGACGCCATTTTGTCGTTAATACACAGCTGATTCGTGTTCTCGCGTAATCTCGTTAGGCGGAATGTGAATGGAACAGCCTTTGTGATTGGAACAGCCAATATTTACTTCCGGTGTAACGGAAAAATATTTTTGAGAGAAAATTTTAAGATCGGGAGCTTTCAGAGGCATATCGGTAGACGTGAGACCGGCTGCTAAAAACCGGTAGCCTCACGGTGAGACCGGGAGGGTTAACAACTCTGGTTACAACAGCGAAACTAGAAGTTACTATGTATCCATTCATAAAAACTGTGTGCCACAGGAAATTTTTATGAATGAACCGAATCGTGAATTTCGAATGTCAGTTTAAGTGCTCTGAGATTAAAAAAGCAAAGTATCTCTTAAAAGATATTAAATAAATACAATAAACACATAAAACGATGTAGTTGATCATGAAATGGACACTGTATCGCCACATGAATGGATTATTTTTTGTGCCTTCGTATGAATAACTGGTAAGCCGTATGCGTTTTTAACGATAGTCTGGATCATTCCGATTCTTTTCATATAGTCTCCTTAATGTAAGAGTCTGGTTGAAACAGACTTTTTTCAAGATGGCTTTTACCCGACAGCTAGAAGGCAGAGAACCTGCCTTAAAAATCACAAAATGTACAGAAAGTTAAAAAATATTTGAAAACTTTGTTCCTTTAATATCTCTTTCACAAATTTTCATTAGAAAAATATGAAGTAAAGCACACAAACTCTATATCTGTTGATGGAAGTAAAGGATAACTGAAATTTAGCAAAGGAGATAATTGATATAAAATTTTCAAAGAGATATCACTACAAACATGGAACATTTCACAAGTTATCTCTCCTACTTCCACAGTGACCCTTAATTTCTATTTGAATATTATACATTTTGTATATAAACAATTCAACAATTTAAAAAAAAAACAGCAAAGTATGAACAAAATCTTTTTAATAGATTTTTAAAGTTATTTCCGCATATAGTCATTTTTTCTATCATTTCAATGTAAAAATCTTAAATTTTCAATTTTAGTTTTTGTGTTTAAATGAACAGTAACCCCAAAATTTTATTTCATATTTTAAAAAATAAAACAATTATGTTTCAACACACAAAATAAGAAATAAATACACTAAAGACACATTAATCTGGCATACTTTTGTGTGTTTTTTTAATCTTTAACAATGTGTTAAACTGATATTACCATGTTAAGTAATTGAATTCCAAGGAATAATTTATTATAGCCTATATCCCCAATTTTGATCTTATTTTTCAAAATAAGCACATTTTGCAAAGCCTATAAAAATGCATGTATATTTAAGCTCAAAAACAAAGTAAAATATAAGTAAAGTTCTATAATATCAGTATACAGGAATGCGTTACATAACAATACAGATTTTACTTGAATGTATTAATTAAGGCAAGAGTTACTTAAATCAACACCCATATTGGTGAGTGTTATTTTGCTTTAGAATGAAAAGACAATAATTTCAAACTTCACTTCATTTCAAACCACATCCTACACTTTTTCCATAAAAATGATATGATGTTTCGAAAAAAAAAAATGTTTTATTATTTAATTTATTCATTTAGTAACTGATATATATCGCTGAAAAGAGGATCACCATACAAATTACACCTTAAATGACAATATTTATTGATGATGTCCATATATTGACTGCTGTTTTATCAAAAGAAATATATTTTTGGTAAGACTGTCCTATAATCAATTATTAATACCAGCAAAATGACCC
The DNA here is from genome assembly GCA_002080025.1 of Modiolus philippinarum. Classification (NCBI taxonomy): domain Eukaryota; kingdom Metazoa; phylum Mollusca; class Bivalvia; order Mytilida; family Modiolidae; genus Modiolus; species Modiolus philippinarum. Next base: position 49,396 of record MJUU01045000.1, read on the forward strand.
CAGTGACCCTATATAAAATTTACACCATTAAAATGGAAATTTCATTGTTGAAAACATTTCATTTTTGTAAAAAAAAATATGTTTTGAAAATTAAAGAAGATTGTTGTATCATTTTTCTTTATATTTTACATGGATTCTATATTAATACAACATTACTGTCTTATTTTTAAATTGGTCATATTTAAAACATTTAAATAGCAAAAACAGATGTTTTTTTCACTTTGATATCGAGCTCTATTTGATGCACTTGCATGTAAAATTTTATCAAAATCCAAAACCATTGGTATTTTAGGTACCTATTATCTTAACTATATAAAATAAATAAGAATGTTTATGTGCAATGTACAGGAAGCAAAACTATACAAAGTAATTTGATTAATTTAATAGTTAACCATTCATGATTGTTAATAATTTTATTTAAAAATCATATCTAAAACCTAAATACAAAATGATAATACAGTTGAACTTGTATGGCTGGAACACCCTAGGGACTGATGAAAACAGTTTGAGCCAACAAGGTGTTCGAGATATCAAGGTCGAACTATGTTCAAACTTCAGCAAAGGGACCACAAAAATGATTTGAGGTATCCTTGGTGTTTGAGTAATTGCAGTTTGAGCCATCAAAGTTCTACTGTACATGTATTATCATTTAGGCCAAACCAATTTAATTCTATGTTTGGTATCAACTTAATTTTTGAAATGGAGGAGGGTATGCGGCAAACAAACAAATAACAAAACAAGAAAATAAATTTAAAAATAACACCCTTTGATGTGACCAAAGTTCATTAAAAGTCAGTTTTCAGAATAAGTTTGAAATTTGGTGATATTTTGTCATTATTCCCCAGTTTTCCCCAATTTAACATATGTCGGTCCTTTTCAACAGTTTTCTTTTGGGAATAAAAACTTGTTGTCTCCTGAATTGATCATTTAACTCCCATTTTAATTGCAGAAAATGAAAAATATCTCTTGTTTGTTTTGTTAAAAAATCACACATTTTCAATGCGCATGCTGACGCCAAACAGAGAAATAACTTGTCTTGGCCTTATAAGTATCTATGATATACAGTTGGAGCTAAAAATGTAAATGTGACTAATCCTGACCTTATTGACATGGCGGGTGTGATATAGGGACAAAGTCAATGTATCTACATGTACATCAGTGGTTGACCTTCTGTCCTAATAACCTTTAATTGTATTCCTTTTGTGAGCTTCACTTTTGAACTTGAAGCTAAATAAGGTATACTTTCTTGTACTCTAACAAAAACAAAAATATCTCCCCATACTTTTAGAACTCGTAATACAAGTATATGCATAAGAAAACAAGATATATTTTGTTGAGCATAATTTAAATCATTATTTACAGGCAATATGAAATCTGTTCTCATATTAATCGTTTTTTTTTTTAATTACAAATAAATCAAATTTTCACAAATACTACTTAAAAACATTTCATATTCAATCTTACTAACTAAACAAACTTCTAAATTCATTAAACTATAAAATACTGCATTTTCTAAAATGCACCGGAATTCTACAAATAGGAAAATAATAAATAAAATTGTATAACTAATGTTGGCAAGCTTAAAATATTTCTTGATTGTCACTAAACTAAACATTTGACATACATCAACTCTGGGATAATTCACCTATATCAGCAAGGCTTGCATGCCTATTTAATAATACAGAGTCCTCTCCTAAAACAGAACATAATTCTTGAAGTCTGTGGTGCATTTTAGGAACACCTGCTAATTGTGTTTCTAGTTTCTGTTTCTCTTCATTTAAGGAGAGACGAGTATTTGTGTCAAGCTCTTCCATTCTCCAACCTCCTTCTCCATCAAATTGTAACAGATGAGTATGAAACTTCCTGTATATAATGAAACAAAAAACAAAATTCAAATGTTTTGATTCTTGACCGAGAGTCTAGGAATTTTCTATAATGGACTTGACCTTAGATATGGCTCAAATAGCAGTTTTCACAAAATTTTATAATATTTTCATATTAGAAACTAAATCATTCATGCAAATAGTGCTTATGTTACTATATGAATCACTAAATTTTTATATCTTAATTCACTTTACTTTTACTTCACTTAAAAATATTGGGCACTAAGATTACCTATGGTAAATAGGCAATATCATCACCTCTTAAATAAACTATATTCTTTATTGTATTAAAACTTGGATATTTTGTACATCCTTGGAACTCATTTCATTTTAACCAGTGCTTTATTTTTTTTGCTTGTCCCCCTTCATTTAACAGTGAAACATGTCTTAACTAAATCCTGACTAATCTGAAAACCTGCCTCAACCAATCATGCTGTGAGGACCCACTTTATCAATTTCTATATATTTTGAATGTGTAAACCGAACAAAATCTTCATTCCAAAAGGGCTTTGGTTTAGACAGGTTTCACTGTATTCATACATATAGCAAACACTCTGCAAAATACTCCACACCTGAATATATTTTCAGATCTGTCAAAAGAGCTGCCAGAAGCAGCAAGTCAGCAACAGGTGGTTAATAGGAAATATATATTTTAAACTATGTGGAGAAATGACACACTCCATGCAGTATAAAGAAACCTTCAATATGTTTTGAAAGACAGCAGCCTCTTGAAGCAGTATAGAAGGATAAATATCCCACCATTACATAGATGCCAACTCCTTTTGGCCTCAATCAGTAACCATCAACTGAATTATCAGTAATTTTGGTCTTTTCTCGCTAATCATCAAAGAATATTTCTATTTCCTGAATCTATATCACTGAGTGGTTGCAAAATAATGTGCAAATTAGATATCTAAATCTTGATTCTTGTACATGATGTAATGTTTTAAAAAATTATGCATTATATTGATCTGTTGTGACCAATAGAGTATCTTTTTACACTCTATTTTTTGTGGTGTGCTGCCCTGATAAGTAAAAGACAGATAGAAATGATAAGACAGACTGGTATAGTGAAAACTATACACCCTTCAAAGGTTTATCTAAACATTCAATCGATTAATACCATCGTGTTCAACATAATCAATTGAACTCATCTTTACACACGGGACGATTTAAATATTCAATGCCATTCGTTAGCCTTTCGTTCACTTTTTTTGCCCAGACAGCCTATCAGAGTGCGTTGTGACAAGGTTTTCAACTTTCAACTTTTCTGATATAGATAAGTCTAATTAAACCACATGGAAAAGGTCCAAGAAAACCGAAAGCAACATCTGTTTTGTTTGAGCATTAATACAAACTATTGCAAAAATGGGGTATTTTTCATAAATGATTTATTATCAGATAATGGAACTTCTTTTAATTTTACAGAGTTCTTGGAAAAACATGAAGGTAATCTTACAACAAATTTTATCGAGTTCTATGGCATTCTCAATGCCATTCCGGTTGACTGGAAAAGAAATGTGGCAGGAAAACAAAAACTGAATACTGTAAATAATAGATTTGTTGAAAAATTGAAACATTTAAAAACAAGAGCTGTCGCCGAATGGCGACCAGGTATACCCCCACTCATTGAACCCTGGATCAAAAATTCATGTTTTCACTAAATCCAATTTTCTTCAAACAGGAAGTATTCATCTGACATGATTCAAAAGAGAACATTTCTTACAACTAATCATATAGAGGCTGCATACAAATTTTGAAATTAATCCCTCTGGTAGAAGCTGAGAAAAATGCGATGAAAAATTAATGTTTCCCTACATTTCATGACAAAGTCCACATTCTGCCAAACAGGAAGTACACATCAGACAGGACTCAAAATAAGACGTTCCTTACAACTAACCATATAGAGGCTGCATACCAATTTTGAAATCAATCCCTCTTGTAGAAGCTGAGAAAAATGCGAAGAAAAATTACGAAAAATTAATGTTTCACTACATTTCGTGACAAAGTCCACATTCCGCCAAACAGGAAGTACACATCCGACAGGACTCAAAATAGGACATTATTTACAACTAACCATATAGAGGCTGCATACCAATTTTGAAATCAATCCCTCTTGTAGAAGCTGAGAAAAATGCGACGAAAAATTAATGTTTCCCTACATTTCGTGACAAAGTCCACATTCCGCAAAACAGGAAGTACACATCTGACAGGANACAACTAACCATATAGAGGCTGCATACCAATTTTGAAATCAATCCCTCTTGTAGAAGCTGAGAAAAATGTGACGAAAATTTTTTCGGACGAACGGACGGACAAGGTGAATGCAGTATACCCCCTCTCTATAGAGTGGGGGTATAAAAACCTAGTGAATATTTTTACAAAACCTATCTTGAGGTGATAAAGGAAAAACCCAAATCTCAAATTAAATGGAATCATGTATTTGATTTAAATATTGAAATTTGGGAAGAAATTTTTTCTTTGCCCTTTTCTATAATACGAAATACACTTTCGCAAAATTTTCAGTTCAGATTATTGCATAGAATACTTCCTACTAATACCTTTCTGTTCAAATGTAAATTAAAGGAAACAGAACTATGTTCTTTTTGTTTTGACACACCAGAGACATTAATACATTTATTTTGAGAATGCTATCACACAAAAAATTTCTGGTTCTCCATTCGCAGCCTTTTTGAAAGACATAATTTGATTATGGATGTAAATGTTTCAAACATAGTTTTTGGAATGGCAGCGAATGAGGAACAGAATAACACCATCCAAAATGTCTTTCTTATTTCAAAATATTATACTTATGTATGTAGATGCAAAAATTCTATACCTCACACTGGTGGGGGTGTAGAGTTTTTGAAATACAACATGTGTATTGAAAAGTTTTCAAGTGATTATTTGACAGCTTCACAAAGTAGTTTTGTCCATAAAAATTGTTTTTTTTAAATATATGTTTGTGTGTTGTTTAGTACCGGTATATGTTCATTTGTAATGTTTCGTCTTCATTAATGTGTCTACATGTGTATGTACAATGATGTAATGTACTAGTACCAACTGCAAAAATAAAGAATTACAAAAAAAAACATCTGTTTTGTAATTTAGAAAACTGGAGTGGAATGGCAAAGAAGGAAATCTGTGTTTTGCAAACTTGAACAACGGCCATCGAAAATCTGTAATGATTCGACTCATAAGCATATTGCCGTAATTTTGACCCCAAATCCATGAAAATTACGGACAATCCATAAGGGTTGGCATCTATGCCATTAACCATTTTTTCGCCTTTCCAGAAGCAATAAAAACCTCTTGAATCAATTGTCCCTTCGAAGTTTTCACCTTTAATTTCAATCTTTTAAACTGACCAAATTGTTCCATCCAGATATTTTTGAAATATTGCTTATGGGACATAAACTACAATAAATCAATTAATTCTTGCAAAATAGACCTTACTTACCACAATGATGGTCTATGTGTGATGGTTAGTAACACTATTCCACTATCTTTTACTGTTTGGTATATCTTACTCTCTACATCTATTGAAACAGCACTCGTGCATTCATCCAGCAGAGCATACTGAGGTCTGAAACAGATCAAAATGAGTCATGACACTTCACACATTAATAATTGTACTGACCCAACATTGATGCTTATGTACATGAAGGTCTACATAAAAACCTGAAAGAGATTCCAAACTGGAGGTGACTGTGAAAAAGCCACAAAGGGATAGCCCATACTCCTTTTTCCTAATATTAAATTCAAAGTCAAATTATCTCCCTTTCCTTGTGTCACAGAAGAATTATTTTCATTCATGCATACATGCATATGAAGTCCTTCCTTTGTGTAAAATTTCATTAAATTCCTTCCATTGGTTTAAGAAGAGTTGCATTTATCAAGTAACCTTCACAGATGGAATTAATGACAAGTAAAAGTCAAATTATCTTCCCTTCATGATGTTGCAAAATAATCTCATTCCTTCATAGTGTCCTTCCATTGTGTAAAGTTTTATCTAAATCCTTGATGTGGTTTAAGAGTGGTTTAGGTGTTGTGCTAACAAAAAATGTGGACAGACAGACAGATTGATAGACAGGTAGACAGACAAGGAAATTTAGATGTACCCTCTAAATTTTGTGGAGGTAAAACAAGACTTCAACAAGATCTTGGAAAAAGCAATATGCCTTCCTTTATTCAAGTTTGTATTTACTAATATCATTCCATTATCTGACTATGATTTCTGAGGCCTTCAGATGACTAAAGGTATTAAACTAGGAATCTCATAAAAAAAATTGGAATTTGTCATCAAAATGCTGTCAAAATGATTTTGTACAGTCTATTAATAGTAAGTAAAGGTAGTGCTGGAGTTTAAAACAGCGCATCATTCTTGCACATCTGACCAGAAATGGAATTCACCATGGGAATAGTCGCGATATGATTTTTGATGTCTTATAATTTGATCGAATATGACACTTTCATTGAGTTGCATGTTCAAAATATTGAACTCCTGCTTTATTAAGGGAAAACAATTTCTACAGCTATACATGTAATAGGAAAAAACATTTTTTTGCCATTTATTCAAAAAAAAGTTTGGTGACCCCCTAAATTTTTTTCATGCAAATCAAAGGCAAGTATATTAGCTAATAGTTTACCAAATCTTAAAAAATTCTATCTGAGGTAACTTTGTTAAAATTTGCAAATTTTCCCTATCATTTCAACCAAAATAACTGATTTTTACCTGATAGATTTCACGCTAATATGGCCTGTGATCCCCAATTTTTATTTCATTTTTTTTTGTATGCTCAAATAATAAAGTGTAAGTCATGAAATATGAGAAAATTCTATCTGACACAATTTTATCCGTACCATCTTAAATAAGAAACATTTATCTGTAAGGCCATTACTCCTCACACACAATTTTTTTCAGTTTACAGTCCATGCCTTATGGAACAAGCAATTGGCTAAATCCAGCTTTACCATTCTACATATTAATTTTTGGTATTAATGAGCCTTGAAGAAATGTTTTGAGAACATACCTGTGATAAAATATTCTCGCCATACCCATTCTTTGCTTCTCTCCTCCTGACAGAACATCTTTCCAGTCACTGACTGCATCCCAACCTATAATATACATTGTATTATATCCATAGTAAAAGTTTGTCTAGTAATTAGCTATTTACATGTGACTTGTAAAGATGGTTAAAATAGAATTCAAACTGTATGGTCTCATGAAGTTTACAATATTTCAGAATAAAAAATAAAATTTTTGCAATGGCCAACATCAAGAAATCAATTATGTTTAAATAAAAACATTTATTGATTACAAGGGTACTGAGAGCTAATATACTCTATTTTCTTCAGGCTGGAACACTGTTTACGATGTAAAAACAGTCATACTTGCTCCCAGTTCAGTCTTCAAAAAAATGCCCCATCTATATATGATCTAAAGAAAAAATGATTTATTATGGTTCACATGTATGATGTACACCATAAAATTTTTCTAGAAGTAATTGACTTTTAAGCTTCTCAGAAATGATATACCAAGTTCAAAGCATCCTTTTTCAAATGTAAGTGGAGAATTCAACAATTAAAATCAAATAAAATCCTGCTTTGCTTTGTCATTTACAGGGATCAGCATCACTAACCGTGAATCAGTTTATTGTTAATCAGGAAATTTTCACATTGACATCTTTTTTTCACAAATTTTAAAAAAGAATTTCATTTCCCACATCTTGAATTAGCAGTTGCTGGTCAAGCTACTTAATCATCTAATTGCATTAAAATATTCAAGACAGTTTAATTCGCACTTCATCCCTCACAGCAATTTTCCTATTAGTGAATGCAGTGTCTGTCTTTTGACAGAACAGACCATATACAAGCTCTTGCATCAGGATTTACCAGACCAATTTTCAACACGTCACAGTATAAAAAACATCACTTAATAAGTCTACAATTTCATGATATTATATTTTTTGAAGAATATTCTAGGTCATGTAGGGCAGACAAACAACAACTGATGAATCTAAATACCAAAAACACAGATATGATCAACATCATTAAGAAATTCAAACTATTTTCTAAAACAAAATTTGGAATGTGTTAGTGCCTATTAGGCTTGAAGCAATAACAATACCTCCTTCTCTTTCCACTATATGCTGTAGATTGACTACATTAAGTATATCCATCAAGTCTTTATCTGTCAGACCTTTCTTCTGCATATCCTCTACATTGTCTGGATATATCACCTGGTCTCGCAGTGATCCTATTGACATGTATGGTCTGAAAAATCCAAACAATAACTCAGTAATATGATGTAACACAAATCTCATCATTCTGCAGTTTACATTTATGGCTTCAATAAATAATACATTTACAATATTTGAATCCAATTGGTATAACAAACAGGAATTGAAATAGCATGCAAAAATATAAAGCTACTAGTAAGTTACTGAAGTCTTGATGGGAAGATGAAGTTTCAATTCACAATTTTACCGAAATCAGTAAGGAATCCAAGTTGATTTATTGCCAATTTCATGTTCATATTTCACCTGACCCTGTATCAACCTGAAAAGCTTATTGTTGATCCAGTGTACTGCTGATTCCCTTTTAAACGCCCTCTATAAAGCATAACAATGCAATGTGACTTATGTTAAATATGATTTAATCCTATATTCAACCCTAACAGATATTCAGTCTATTTGTTGTGTTTGAGAACATTTCGACATCTAATTTTTTGAATTCTGCCTGCTTATTTTACAATAGTTGCTGAGGGTTCAGACATGCTGTGCGTTACAATGTTTTGATTTAGTTCATTGCAGGGTTCATCTCTAATCCATGTTAACCTAAATATCTTTCAATTACACACCAAGCTGCATAAATTACATGCAAGTACAGCCATCAGAAAGCCTGACTAAATCAATCATATCAAATGAATTCCAATATTCACATTTTGGAGAAGCATCTAATTACATGAATGACAATCTAAAGGTTAACCCATTTATGCTATTTATAGTAAACCAAAAAAAACAAAAAAAAAACAAATGACAATATTTTTCATGGATCAAATTTCACAAAACGTACAAGATTTTTAAAATTGTCCATTTACCTTTGTGGAATGTAGAACATAGAGCTAGGTGGAGGTTTTTGTAGTTTTCCTTTATAAACTGGCCAAAGTCCACTAAATATTCTAAATAAAGATGATTTTCCGCAACCATTGGGTCCAGTAATAAGTAAATGCATTCCAGGTTCAACCTACCAAAATCAAAAATCAAAATAATGTTCATGGCAATTGATTTAATCTAAGAAAAGATCAAGTTATAAATAACTTTATCTCAACAAAAATTAACGCCCACCCCTACCAAAAATCGGCGTTTTTTCATGTTTTTATGGAACAAAAGTCAACCTAGATAGCCGGAAGTAACGTCAAATATGCATTTCATTGCATTATTAGCTAGAACTATTTCACCTGTCCTTTGTCTGAACCGATGACTGTCTTTGGTCGGCAAATACGATTTATAGAGAAATATACGGAAAACCAGTAGTGACAAAATTCCTTAATTTCTATATTTTCCGATTTGCTGAGCCTTAGTTTCTTCCTGGTTACAAAATCTCCTTCAGCATAAGTGTGTATGTGCTTCTGGATCATTTTTAACTATTATCCAACAAAAAAAAATGAAATTCCAAACTCTTTCTCCTATTTGAAATAATCTTCAATGTTACCGACCCCCCTTAAATTTCAGGCAAATTTCTAGTTTTGGTACTTGAGACGATCAGAAACGGCTATAATTACCACAAATGACGCTTTAAAATTAACTGCCAATATCGGTTGTGAACTATTGATATTAAGCTACGGAAAGAACGCAAAAGGTTAAGAATCCAGATGTATGGAGGGCTGTGGTGGACATCAATACAAGTACAGTTACCATGCCGAGATAAGTCGTCACCGGTAGGGAAAGTGTTAAAGAATATACATGTTTTAGCCAATTGAATTTTCATGGTTATATGAAATTCTGGTCTAATAATTTGGCAACATATGTACTGTGATGTTATTTACATCACTCACTAACCATGCAAATTATGTATGTCCTGGTGGTGAAAAGATCATAATTTTGGATATAAATGAGAGTCAAATAATCAAACATCATTGAATAATGTTGAAAATGCAAGATATGGAAATTTCAGACATCCTTGGGTAAGATTTCATTGATTCACTGACTCAGGAAGCTTTGTCAGAAAAACATTGAAATCTCGGGTGTCTGAGTCTTGCTGATCTTGCATTCTTGTTAGTAATGGATTGAATACATGTTTTACCATTGATGCAATAATCAAAGATTCTGATTATCGCAAAATATTCAACTAATGATCGAGAAATGCAGTAATTCATGAATGCACATAGCGCATGAGTGAATTACAGCATTTTTTAATCATGAGTTGAATATTTTTGATAATCAGAATCTAGAACTTGTTATTGTTTTTATTATATAGATCTCCTTCTCTAATATTTAGTGGTTTATTTTATGATTCATTGCATGAACTATGTTTTTGATGTTAATCCGCTGGACGTTTACTTAATATCAACGTCTGTTGTGATGTCAACTCCTACAGTGAAATTATGGAAAATAATTTCAGAGTTTATTATCACTTTTATTTCACTGAGAAATTTAAATCTTTCACTGCAATCTGTATAATTTCTGTTATTGTATAGCAACATAATATATCCCTAAGAAAGCAACCAAATGTAAGAGTGCAATAAATTTCCATATTGCACTAGTGCAAATATGACTTAAATTTTATGACATCATCAACAACCAAAATCCCATTTTTAACAGAAATTTTAGCGTTGCTATACAATAAAAGGGTTATTGCATGAATATTGGGGAATATTGTCCCTTGTAGAATAAATATTGCACTCGAAAGCTCGTGCAATATAAAATTCTACTCAAGACAATATTACCCAATAATCATGCAATAACCCTATATTATTGCCTTAAATACATACACATACAAAGCATCTGAAGTAAGACTTACTCTCATTGTAAGACTTGATACAATTACATCTCCATTAGGTGTAATGATAGCCAAGTCTTCTGTGTCAATTATAGATTCTGTGTCCACTACTTCCCCTAAAATCATAAATCATAACCTCATTAAACAGGTACAACATTTTATGATAACAAAACACTTTTATTTCCCTGAACATTTGTAATATTCAGGAATCACCAAAGTGGAGGATTAGCGCAATTAAGTTGACCTGTTGTGCTTCAAGTCGGCTCAAGATTTGAAGTTGCCGTTCATTTTGACATTTGTATTTATATTAGGTTCTATTTCCTTTAACAAGGAAGTAAATTGATATAATTCTAAAGATTAACTATGTGATCTGCAAAGATCAAAAGTTTATATTATCCCATGGTTTTAAAATCAAGGACAATTGACTTTGCAGTATAGCTTTATTAAAAAATCTATGGAAATTACCCTAAATACAGTAGAACTTCCATGGCTCGAACTGCAATAACTCGAACACCATGGATGCCTCGAACCCTTCTTTTGGTCCCTTTGTCCAAGTTTTAAACAAAGGTCGACCTCGATATCTTGAACACCTCGTTGCCTCGAACTGTTCCCAACGGTCCCTTGGGTGTTCGAGCCATCGAAGTTTGACTGTATTACTTTCAACTCGTAATCTGTATATGTATATCCCTCCAATAAAAAATAAAGGGCTACGCCGAGCGCAGCATGATACGACCGCAGCATGTCGAACACTGAAATTTGAGTAAGTGTAATTCAAAAGTGAATGTGGACACAGTAGACAGCTTGACTCATTAACTAAATGGACAAAATTAGGAGCTTGACAGAGTAATTATCTGGACACATACTAGGGAACATAAAAAATTAGCACTTTTGATCCCGCTGTTAGAGTTATGCTAAATCCTTTGACATACTACTGAAAATTCCATCAAAATCAGATGAGAAAAAAAGATTAAACATATTTGTTAAAATCGCAATTTTGACCTCTTTGACCCCTTATAGCTTGTAAAAAGAAAGAGATACAAAATTAGCATACTACTGAAAGCTTAAGACAAGAGGAATGTAAAGAAAAAAATTCCATCGAAATCCGATGAAAAAATAAAAATTTAAGGTAATCTGCACATTTGCAATTTTGAGATTTGCCCCTTTTGGGCCCCATTTATCTCATAGACGTTACATGCGACGTGAAATCCGTTGACACACTACTCATTGGAATTTTCCTCAGGAGCACACTAAAAGAAACCCCATCCAAATCTGATATATAATAACAATTCTACAGCTAATTTGAAAAACACTCAATTTTGCCCTTTTTGGCCCCTTTTTTTAAAAACAGGAGGGGCCATAAAATCCAAAACCATTCAAAGTCTTCCTTTTGTGCCAAGGAATATGGTGATAAAATTTCATAAGGATTGATCAACTGGAACTTAAGTTACTGACCAAAAACAAATATGTCTACAGACATGACGACAATGACAACGATGACAGCGCCATACCATTATACCACCTCAAATTTTTTGTGGTCCTATAAGAAGAATGTAGCAGACAGGAAACTGTCTCGTTGAGCAACTGAGTGATAAACTACCTATTTACTAGAAATGATAAATAACAGAAAATTATCTATCATTATCCTTCATGTAAATCTAACCTACATGTAAATGTAGCATTTCAAACATAAGCTAGCTTTCTGAGGGAGAAGAACACAAAATTGATACAGCTAAAATGAGATTTTTTTTTTTTACTAAATCTATACTCATGACACAACAATAATGTTTAAATGATAAAAACTGATTTATTGCCATTGTTGAATATTAAATATGCACTTGAGAAGACTCAAAATTAGTGTGAAACAAATACAATAAAGGGCTACGCCGAGCGCAGCATGATACGACCGCAGCATGTCTATCACTGAAATTTCAACAAAAGTAGTTCAAAGTGAATGCGGACACAAAAAGAAGCTTGACACAGTTATTAGCTGAAAACAAACTACGGAAAAAATCAACCCTTTTGATCACTTATTGATAAAAAAA